>MU226848.1:802623-813020 GCA_018584345.1 Thuja plicata
TGCAGTCTCTGCTCTGCTCTTTCTAATTTCGCATATCCATGCTTTTTCACATGATTCCACACTTTGAGATGGTATAATACATTACATATATATACCGTCCATAATTACAATTTACATGTCGTAAGGTTGGCCTCACACAAATTAATAACATAAACTTATTTCTAAGTCGGCCTTACATAGGTGAACAAAATATTACTGAGTCGGTAGAAGCTAGGTTCCTCAAGCTGGTTCGGTGATCTTCTGATACTCGGCATCCACTACAATACTCAGCATCGTCATGCTCTCGGTAAGAGTAGAAGCTCGGTCCATACTAGTGCCGAAGTGTAGCTTGGAACTCGGTAGCTACGGTGACTCGGTAGATACATTGTCACTCGGTAACCACTGGTGACTCGGTAGTAACTGACTTCTTGGTTATCTTCAACTGATGACTCGGTGACTACCATCTGCTTGGTAACTGATGTTCTTCTCATATGCTCGGTGACTGCCTTACTGCTCGGTTTGAACTGTTTGATCGGTGAGCTTTACTGAATGCTCGGTATAGGCTGTGGACTGAGTGATATGCTCGGTAAGCATTCAAAACCGAATAAGTGTTTTCACTAAGTGCATTCACTGAAGCCAAATGTATCATTATTCCAACATCGGTCTCACCCGTCACAATCACGACAGTATGCCATGGGCTGTGGGGTGTGGCGGTCGCAGCTCGCCACAACAACCCACGCCCACCCACACAAAATGAGATAAAACCCCTGTGCACAACAAAAAAAAAGGGTGAGAAAAAAAATGGTGCCCTCCAATATGTACATCCTGCAAAATAAAAAAAGGTTTTCAAAAAAATAGATGAATATCGTAGCCCCATTCAAAGACAAAACTTGCATAACAAATATATATATATATATATAAACATAGGGTTAGAACCCTTCATCTCGACATTAAATATTATATATACATTGTATATAAATATATATACAATATGATGTATATATATTTATATATAATGGGTATATACATACCCTCTTGCATTCCTCCATTGCTTCCAAAACCTACACAAAATATAAGATAAAGTTTCAAAAATAATCATCTAGGGTTTTGTCATGGTAGTAAAAAGAGAGAAGGAGAGGGTAATGAATGAGAGAAACACCATTTTAGGTTTTCCAAAAATGCTCTTAACCCTAATTTCAAAATTAGGGTTGGGGATGAGCTTTTGGGATTAAAATATAGTTTTTATTTAAAATGAGACTTTGATTTGTTTTTTGTGGGAATCTAAAAATCTCATTTAGTCTTACTTTTTAATTAAGTGGATTAAGTCAACCATCTTAAGATTTCTTTTCGTAAACATTTTAAATAAATAATATGCCTTTTGATCAGCCTAGATTATTAATTTAACTATTGGATATAATAATAAATTTAATTAATGAAATTTAAGCATTAAGGAATCTTGTAAAGGTAATTTAATGATTAATTGGTTAGACTTTTAAGTCAAAATAATTGGAAAATTATGAGTTAGATATTTAAGTGAGTAACTAATTAAATATTTTTTTTAAGATGTAAAATAGCAATTTATGTAAAATATAATATGTTGGAATAATGTAAATTTCTATATTAAAATTTTAAATAAGGGAGAAATTTCACCTAGTGTAACTTGAATCTTTTAAATCGATTAAGTATAATATATATTAATTATTCTTTCACCTTAAATTGATCTATGAGCGATTTTTGAAGGTTTTAATATGTTACATAGATTAATGGGTGAACTTTGGTTTAATAATTGAATAAATGATTTAAATGCTAAGCTTGTATAATGAGGAGCTTAATAATCTAATAATTTGAGCTATTTTACCACACACTTGTAAATGTATTAAAATAATTAATCTAACTCTTGTCAAATTCAAAGTGGTTTTAAAGGGGTCCTATAATGTGTTGGTGAATAGATTTTCCTTCAAAGAAAATGATTAAAAATTGACCCTAAACCTCCAAACAAGAAGACTTAATCTGCACTAACAATTGGGTCACTTCGCGATTGGAAAGCATAAGCGCCCTCTGAATTATTTTGGGTACAGCTCCCTGTACAAGATTTGCAATGAAATTGTTTAAACTATTAATTGTGATGCTTTTAACCCGAAAGAAAGAAAGGTGATTTAACATCTGCGCATAGCTATGACATAGATGTTGATATTAAACTGATAAAATAGATAGAGAGAAATAAGGGAAATAGAAAGAAAGGAAACGACCACACAGAGTTGATCCTTTTAATTCCTACATTACAAGAAATTGATAATTGAATTAAATAATTCATTGCTAGGAGTACAGTTATATGGAAATTCAAAGCTTTATATGATAACTATGACTATGAATAGAAGTATATTAAGGACAATCGAAAAGACTCAAAGTTCTTCTCAATCTAAAGAAAGATGCATGAACACAAAGTTTCAATTAACAATCTTCTTTGTCCCTTCAATAATCAGTTAAAAGATACAAAGAACAAAATCGCCAAAACATAGACTCCTAAAAAACAAAAAAAACATTTAACTCCTCTCCCTTTCCTTTACAATGATGTTCTGAAAATCACTCATCTCTCTCTTTACCATTACCATTGGAACAAAACCATATCTTCCTCCCCTGAAGCACACAGTCTTCCCTAGAAAAGCCAAACTAAAATTTGAACCCTCTCCAAGTTTAATCTTCAACCTTAAATCCAATTCCAGAAAGCCCCTTTCCATTTTTGTAACTGTTTCTTGGAAAAATAACGATTTCCTCTCGATAGTATCTTTATCAGTTATTAAAACTGGCCCTTGGTATTGCTTTTCATCTCTAATCTCCTTTCTCCATGTTGAGACCATAATTTTTAATATCTTACAACTATAATACTAATTAAAATATTTTAAATATCTCTTGAGATGAAACTTAGTTGGGTTCAAAACAGATATAACAAATCCATATGCCATCAAAGTAGTTTTCAATTGGTGACACTTGTTATTATCCTGCTGAGTTGTTATTAAAACTTGATCTCATTGCCACATATGCCTCCACTTGGACCTCATAAGGAAACTCTAATCTATCAGCGACATGCTCTGTTTTGTATTTGAGACTTGTGTATGTCCTCAATATATTATTTGGACAGTTACGCAGATGGGTAACTTAGCTCGGTCATTTATTATCATAACTCCTTAACAGATGGACCAAGTGCTATGAAAGTCAACAAGGAAGAAGAGATCACCATTTAGAAAAGGTTGGGCATGGTCTATAATTATTGTCATCCCCTAAATTCTCATCAATCAGATTTTGGAAACCAAACCTCTGATCAGAGACTCACCTTGGGCTCGATCCTTGACTTTACTAGAGATGTATTAGGCAATCTATCAAAAACTGAGCGAAATCTCTTTCTATTTAAACTTCATGTGGGAGACGTCATGCTTCTAGAACTTGTGATTCAATGTTCACATTTCTCTTTAAGAGAAGAGATTGAGTTTGGAGACATCGCGGAGGCATAGCTTCGACAAAAACCGCATGTCTTCATTGGCCCATCCATGGTCACAAATTTTATTGGCTTCAACACTTCACCGAACTTGGGTGATTTATAAAATTTGGGTTTGGCTTTATTGATAAGATTCCTCCCACTCTTCATATGGATAGGGTATTTGGTCAAATAGTTTATTAACATCCTCATAATGCTTCTCATCTTCTTCGATGTTTGAGACATGGCTTTTAACCATCATTACCATAACTGGCCCCTGATCTGGATTGCACTTTGCATCTTTACCATAATAAGGTGCAGATGTATTTGAATGGGACTGGTTGAGCACTTGAGTTCACTTTGGACATCACCTTTAGGACTGTACATTCTACCCCCTTGGCACATATTGAAATATCTAGACCATATTGACAACTTTTCAAACACTTTTCAGAACTCCCCATATTTGTACCTTTCGATGATGAAAAGAAACTCGGGTATTTTGTCAAAGACTTGGCCGACATTCTCCACCCACAAAAACCCAAACGATGAGATGGGGTTAAGGATCTTGTAGCTCATCTCATGATCCATTCAAGGTTTCCTGATATGTATCCCAAACATATCTCCAAGTGTGGATTCATATGTGTTATGTGGACTTTGGGAATGTCCCTTCAACTATGTGTTTTGTCTCCATAGGCTCAAGCTCAGGATTGATATGGTGGGAATGAACATAAATCACTCCATAGTGTCTATCAACAAGGGACTATAGATAATTCTCATTAATTGATGGAGCTACGCATGATGACACCTTCATCAATTTCTCTGACTCCATTAGGAGTACCACATGGGAAGTATGGACATTCAAAATAATTTTCACCGTGTAATTCAACACATCTTTGATTACATATTATGTCTCTAGTTTGTCAGGGAAATTCTCAATCCCCTCAATCGGGTTTACATTCAGATTTAGTAGCCATTTCAGAACCTACACTCTTTGTGGCATACAAACTACCAATTATTGAGGCTTTAGTTGGTGATAGGTTCTGGATGCAATATGGTGTATGGGTGGATGTCACTTCATCTCCAAATTGATCAGAATATCATTTATTTTATTCTTGAGTTAACAAAAGAATGTCTAGCCAAATTTTACATTCCCTTTATCAGACCTCAAGTTTCAAGCCTTGATCTTTGAATTCTGAATCTATATGCTGAACCTGGATCTGCACTTTTGGATTGATGAACTAGTGAACTTACATCACTCATTTGAAAACTTTAATTTGTACTCCCAAACTTAAACTCTGAATCTGGATTGGCAAGCCTTCATTGATGAATTGGTAGATGTGATACTTGAACCTCAATCTTTGACCCTGCATTTTGAACTTTACTATGGATTTGCAAATATGAACCAATGGGACTGAATTTTGAACCATTGAATCTGAATATTGGATCTAGAACCCATAAATTATATTGGGCTACTTCGAACCACTCTAAAATTCTGCACTAAACCTAGCCCTATTTGAACTCGATGAACCTCTTAAACTTGATTGAACTACTTGAACCAATCTGAACTCAGTTTAATGAGGTTCAAAATCCATACATAATCGAGATAGAAAGTTCAAACAAGGATTGATATGGGGAATATCACATTTTGAAAAAATAATGGGGTCTAACATTGGCTCTATGGGGGGACTTCTTTTGATGAAAAAGCAAAGAACCACAACATCTCTAGTGAGGGAAATCAGTGCCTAGCACCATTGGACAATAGAGTCACAAAAAGATGGAGAAAAGGGGGCTTCTTGCAAAGGGGAAAAGGGGAGCAGGGTAACTACCAAAACAAAACTGAAAGCAGAACCAGCTACTCTGAACATCTAAACTAAACAAACTACTAACAAACTAAAGCAAAGAAAGCTAAACTAAGCATGACAAAACCTTATTTACAAAAAGACGGGGCTAGCAGCCCATACCTCCAAAGATGCATCTTGCTGCTCATGTGAAGTCATTGACTGGCTGAGAGAAATATGAGCCCCTCCTGATCAGCCGGTTGTATTTAAGTATGAGATCCCTGTGCCACCTTCTTTTGGAAAACTCTCCATTGTTGCTAACCAAACTAATTTTATGCAAGAGTCTGGTAAAGAAATAGTCATGTCCAAGAAACCATAATTCATCATATACTCCTAGTTTCACCTGAACTTTTGACATGGAATTTTTAGAGCCATTACCCACCTCCAACTGGAAAAACTCATACCCTAACATCTTTAGAGAGACCATTACATCATTCTCAAATTGCTTATGTGACATAAATGGGTTAATGAAATCAGATTGATTAACATGCATACTTTTCTTGGCTGACTCAAATATATCACAACTTTCACCTCGTGAGACCCAGAATACATGCCAAACCTTATCTATCTTGCAGGTCCAAAGGCTAGATCTTACTTAACTTGACTAGTAGTAGATTAGATCACTTTCTCCCCTTCGAAATGTATGAAAGCAATAGTGTTTATCTTGCTGCAAGTGCCCCTCATCTTTTAGCAATCTATGGTCTCTGTTTGCGAGGGGTTGATCATCATAAAAAATCCAACCACCTCCCATGCTTGAGGTAGATATCACCAATTGTACAGGAAAGTCCTTTTCTTCATTCATTCTTATATGTATTAGACATTGCACACTTATACTATCTTGAGAATGAAAAATTTTGGCACTTGTATTGTCAGAAGGACATGATAAAATTTTATCATCAAAATAGGAAAGATCCATATTTAGATTATTATATTCTTTTGGATACGAGGGTTAATAGTAGGAGATATAAAGCTTTCAGCCTCATCTTCAACCCTGAGCTGAAAAGAACATTGCTCATCATTAAAGACACCTACTTGTTTGACCTTCTCTAATACATCATCTTTAACACAATCGCTCTCAGTGGAATCTTCAGTACTTAAATTAAGATTGAAACAACAAGAGGATTCATTGCACATTGGGTCTGTCTTGGCCAAAATTGTTGCATAGTCCTTTGCTGCAATTAAATCAAAAAATTATTTATCTGAGACCAAATCTTGGGATGGATCTATACTTGAGTCCATTGTGCAAGAGTGTTCCCAACTGATGGGTACCAAGATTTGATCTGTTATCTCTTCTTGATGAGGGAAAATGTTGTGCCGCTCATTAACCAGTTCTTGGGGCTACAACCTTTCATCAACTAATGGAGCATCTTGCTCCAAGTTTGTCTTAAAATCCATTCTTCCATTCAAGCTTTCAGATTTGAAAGAATCTCCTCTAAAGCATGTTACAACCTTATTTTTAGAACAAGCATCAGCAAGAAAATCTTCTATTGTATGGTCTTCAAAATAGAATGATTCCATAACAGAAGCTTCAAAAAAAATTGAACACAAACAAACATTCTTATCCCTATCCTCCGTAAAGTTTAGAACTTCATATTATGGTGATACATCATCAAAGAACACCTTAATGGAAGCTTCAAATTTGAAATTTTCTACATCGAAAGAAAAAGAACATTTGGATAGCCCTTCATCATCTTTACTTACCATTTCCTTACCAAGGTTAAGGTCATTCTTGTTCATCAAAACTTGATCTTCGGGAGGGAAGAGTGCTTCTTTTTGGGCCTCTTGCTCATTCATGACAAGATGATTAAAATAAATGGATGAAACAGACACAAATGGAATCTCATCATCATCTACCTTCAGCTCTTCATTTAGCTATGTACCCTTTTCTGATATTCTTGTAGCACTTTATTCTTCTCCTCTAACTCTTTTATCTTGTGAAATCAGACACAAAGGCTTCTCCACAATAGAGGAGATGTGTGATCATCTTCCAGACTTATATTATTCCTAACACTCTGGAGATGCTTTCTTTGAAGTTGTCCACGAACTCGTGCAACACTTTATCATCCATTTGATAAAGTTTCATGAGAGAGGGATTTGGCCTTGGCTTTCTCATGGCCTTCATATTTGGCAAGGTCTTTATATAGAGTCACCAATCTCTAGCATCCAGAGATAATCATAAAACTGAGAGAACAACTATTAGATACTGATCTTCATTCTCGTTCCCCAGTAGAGTCACCAAAAATTTGTTGGTGAATAGATTTGCCTTCAAAGAAAATGATTACAAATTGACCCTAAACCTCCAAACAAGAAGACTTAATCTGCACTAACAGTTGGGCTGCTTCGCGATTGGAAAGCGTAAGTGCCCTCTGAATTATTTTCGGTATAGCTCCCCATACAAGATTTGCAATGAAATTGTTTAAATATGAATTGTGATGCTTTTAACTCGAAAGCAAGAAAGGTGATTTAACATCTATGCATAGCTATGACGTAGATGCTAATTAAATTGATAAAATAGATAGAGAGAAAGAAGGGAAATAGACAGAAAGGAAATGACCACACAGAGTCGATCCTTTTAATTCCTACATTACAAGAAATTGATAATTGAATTAAATAATTCATTTCTAGGAGTACAGTTATATGGAAATTCAAAGCTTTACATGATAACTATGACTATGAATAGAAGTATATTGAGGACAATTGAAAAGACTCAAAGTTCTACTCAATCTAAAGAAAGATGCATGAACACAAAGTTTCAATTAACAATCTTCTTTGTCTCTTCAATACTTAGCTACAACTACAAAGAACAAAATTGTCAAAACATAGACTCCTGAAAAATGAAAAAAACATTTAACTCCTCTCCCTTTCCTTTACAATGAAGTTCTGAAAATCACTCCTCTCTCTCTTTACCATTACTATTAGAACAAAACCAGATCTTCCTCCCTTGGAGCACACAGTCTTCCTTGGAAAAGCTGAACTAAAATCTGAACCCTCTCCAAGTTTAATCTTCAACCTTAAATCCAATTCTAGAAAGCCCCTTTCTATTTTTGTAACTATTTCTTGGGAAAATAACGATTTCCTCTCAATAGTATCTTTATCAGTTATTAAAAATGACCCTTGGTATTGCTTTTCATCTCTAATCTCCTTTCTCCATGTCGAGACCATAATTTTTAATATCTTGCAACTATAATACTAATTAAAATATTTGAAATATATCTTGAGATGAAACTTAGTTGGGTTCAAAACAGATATAACAAATCCATATGTCATCGAAGTAGTTTTCAATTGTTGACACTTGTTACTATCCTACTGAGTTGTTATTAAAACTTGATCTCATTGCCACATATGCCTCCACTTGGACCTCGTAAGGAAACTCTAATATATCAGCGACATGCTTTGTTTTGTATTTGAGACTTGTGTATGTCCTTAATATATTATTTGGATAGTTACGCAGATGGGTAACTCAACTCGGTCATTTATTATCATAACTCCTTAACTGATGGACCAAGTGATATGAAAGTCAACAAGGAAGAAGAGATCACCATTTAGAAAAGGTTGGGCATGGGCTGTAATTATTGTCATCCCCTAAATACTTGTCAATTAGATTTTGGAAACCCGACCTCTGATCAGAGACTCACCTTGGGCTCGATCCTTGACTTTAATAGAGATGTATCAAGCAATCTATCAAAAACTTAGTGAAATCTCCTTCTATTTAAACTTCATGTGGGAGACATCATGCTTCTAGAACTTGTGAGTCGATGTTTACATTTCTATTTTAGAGAAGAGATTGAGTTTGGAGATATCGCGGAGGCATGGCTTCGACAAAAACCGCATGTCTTCATTGGCCCATCCATGGTCGTAAATTTTATTGGCTTCAACACTTCACCGAACTTGGGTGATTTATAAAATTTGGGTTTGGCCTTATTGATAAGATTCCTCCCACTCTTCATATGGATTGGGTATTTGGTCAAACAGTTTATTAACATCCTCATAATGTGTCATGCCCTAAATATTATAATAATCTAACCATAAACTAAAGAACTTATAATACTTCAAAACAAGCTCATTTAAGGATGGATCACAAGACCACCAGATGTGGTTTCCCATAAGAACACCAATACAAGCTTTCCAAAAGCTTCAAACTGGACCTGCATAGAAATCTTTGGTTGACCATGGAGGCTCATCTCCCAAGCTAGGCCTTTGCAAGGCCACCCCCGAGCTAGGGGATCTAGAAATGAACGGGAGACATACATACAAGAAAGTATTCACAATTTTGAAACTAACAATAGTTCATCAAGAAATTCCCTTCCAAGGTTTAACAAGAAGAAGGTCTCCAAGAAACCTTCTCCAAAACTGGGGTGATAGTGTAATATCCCAGGAGGAGAAGCCAAAGCATAATAAACTGTAAATAAGTCACACTCAAATTTAAACAACCAACCTTCACAAGGTTCAAACCATGGCCTTTAGCCATCTAACTTCTCCTTATCACCCCCAAATGCCCTTAGGCATGCTTGGCATCATGGGCACCCATATACCCATGTTCATCCCTCCACACTTGGAGACTCTACACTCCTGGTGTCTCGACCTATCACCCTTCTAAGGTACTCTATCCTCCCAAGGATGAGTGTGCCTTGAAGACTCCCAAAACAAGTATGAGCACAAATAAAATACAACATAAACAAGAACTCAATAAAAAATACATTGAGTAAACCAAAACTTCATACAAGGCTTAACACAAAAACTCCATGAAAACCCATTAAGTTGAAAACAATAACATGAACTCAATAAAATATACATGGAGTAGTCCATAAAAAACATACAAGATTCCATTAATGGAGTTCAAGCCATATACATGCTTAAAAACATAAAGTCATCTTTACTCTAAGAAAACTAACCTCAAATCCAAGCTATGGAAATTACAAAATTGATTGTGAAGAGCTTTCCCTTCCAATCCTTCTCCTTCTCTCCCAAACTTACTCCTACAAAAGAATTTGTCTCTAAAGGTAGAGAGTGGGTGTGTACCCAAAACTCCCTCTAAGCCCTTCCTAATATAGGCATTCTTCCTAAAATATCAGGATTCATAAATGGAGGGGAGACCCTAATCCATCTAC
>MU226848.1:821687-868869 GCA_018584345.1 Thuja plicata
TTACCCAGTATGCATTTTCACATCTGATCATATTATTCAACATTATGGTTCCTTTACCTTCAACTATACAAGGTGAGTCATTACCCATTCTTACTGATCCACCATTATAATATTCAAAAGTTTCAAAATTTTCCTTATCTCCAGTCATGTGGTGAGTACAGCCACTATCAATAATCCAGACATCATTTTTACTAACCTTAGATATGAGTGCAGTTTCTAGATACCTTTCCTCTTTGTCTGAATCAACTTTCATACCAACAAATACCACCTCAATATCTTCATCAAATTAGGTGTCAGTATTTCCAGCTTTGTTCTTATCCAGGTAACAAGCTTTCTTCCCTTTGTCCTTGTAGTCTCAGTTATCTCTTCTATCAGATTGTCGGTTGCTTTGGGAATCTTGGTCATCACCTCTGTCAAACTTCTTTTCATAAGTTATGTCATTACTTCTATCATCTTTTCTTTTGTTAGGACATCTAGCAGCAAAGTTTCTAATCTCTTTACATTAAAACATACAAGTGGTAATTTACCTTTGTATCTACCTTTGCCTCTCTCCAATCTTCTAGCCATTAGTGCTTCAATCTCATCAAGTTCTTGGTCATCACTATCACTTTCACTATCATTTCTTATAGTGTGTTTATGACTTGATTTACTTATTTTCAAAGAAGATTTGAATGCAAAATCAATAGATGGTAAGACACTGTTGTCAAGGTTATTCATCTCAAATTAAATAATTCTACCAATCAAACTATCTACAGTAACATTGTTATTTGCTACTACTCTCATTTCTTGTATAGCAGATACTCTAATAGCATAAATAGGCAATAAGGTTCTGAGAATTTTACTTACCACTATTTTTTCTTCAAGTACACCTCCTACTCCTTGGATGGCATTTACAACCTCTTTGATTCTGCCACTATACTGAGTGATGTTTTGTCCTTCTTTCATTCTCAGGTCATCAAATTTTCCTCTTAGGCTTTTTGTCTTAGCTCTTAGCACATTTGTATCTCCTCCATGTACTAGCTTCAATTTGTCCCACATTTTCTATGCCATGGTGCATGATTTGACATCTTCAAATTCAGCATCGGAGATTAAGGAATCAATTTCTATTATCATAGAATTGTGTTCATGCTTTTCTCTCAATTGATCAAGTGTATGAGGTCCAGTAGGAAACACATATTTGATATCCAAGTATTGAGTAACATCATTTCCAATACCTGGTAGGTGGAGTCTTATCCTACTTTGTCATGATGCAAATTTGTCCTTGTTCAACTTAGGCACATCCCTCTTACTCATCTTGTGATCTTTATCGTAGGTCTTGAAACCTTCCTTCTAAGAACACAAAGCTCTGATACCAATTGTTAGAATAACTGAGAGGGGGGGTGAATGAGTGGCCTCCAAAATTAATCCAAAACTTTGTACCACATATATAAAATCTCTAGTTATCTTTAGTCCTACAAGATGTATGTCTTTAAACAATATTATCAAATAACTACTGCTCAGAGTTTAGTGTTATCCTTATTCTTAAGCTTTATCGAACACCATTTTTAGTCTTTACCAAAATATAGTAAATGATTTAGTGTTTACCGATCAATCCTATTTTAGTAATTTGTAAAGCAAAAAATTAAAGTAATGAACCATATACACATTTGACACATGGATTTTTAATGTGGAAACCTTGTTAGGGGAAAAACCACTTGGGACCGGTAACCCAAAATTTTCACTCTTCAGAAGTGAGCTTGGTGAAGAGCCAACCCTGTTAAAGGTTGCAAACACACTGTTAAGTGCGAACTTGTTAGAGGATTTATCACTAATAGTTAATCACTTGACCTCCACATTCACTATGCTTGTCAACATGAAAAACCTTTTGATCCTCCTTGGGATTTATCTCAATATATAAAGGATGGTTAAATCGTGCTCAGTTAAGAGAATCTCTGATCCAGTGGTTAAATTGAAATAGTATATGATCTATTAATAAATACAACTAAACTTTACAGATGTTCAGATCTATTGTAAGCTTGTATACCTTTCTGATCAATGTTTCTCTTCTGTTCCTTTGCTCCACTTCTTTTTTCTCGGTGAATGTTGTTTCTTCTTTGTTGCTCGGTGTCCACAGAAACCTTTAGCTCTGTTCTTTAACTTGTATGATCAGGAATGTAAGAAGACTTCTTTCTTCATGAGAATTCTCTTCAACATTCTCTTCTTTTTTTATTATGAATTATCTTGTCTCTTTTATAGACATTATTTCACCATTTCTAGGTCCTTATCTTTCTTGTTCTTGACGTGATCCACAAAACTCGCCATTCTTTCTTTAAAGCTTGCTTTATTTTTATCCTGTAGATTTCTTCTTGACAACTAGAAGAAAACTAGCTTTAAATCTCTAGCTTATCTTTAGCTATTAACTGGTCGATGAAAACAATGTAATCAAATAGTTTGCTCTATAATTAGCTCCTGCCAGCTGAGTCTTTTGTCATTTCTGAAATTCAATTCTGATCGGTGTTTAACTCCTTATTTTCTTGGTCTTGACTTCACTTGTCCTCGGGCATCTATGTCCGTTGGGGTTGTTTGTCCGTCGGGCAACACTGTGACTTTTAGTTCTTCTCGAGTATCACTTTGGTTCTGCTCGGTAATACTTTCTCGGGTATCTTTCTTGGTTTATATTGTGACTCTTCTCAAGGTTTTCTATACGTTGGTATTTGTTGTCACTTGGTGTATACTAAAATTTTATGCATTACTGATAACATAACCTTTATCTCTTTGGTTCTTTGAAGTATTTGACAATATGAATATGACCAATCAAAGTATATCAAGTTGACATCAATGACAATACAATACATTAACTAATTTAATGTCTTGCATTAACTTTCTGCATTTCAGTGATCATCCACTTGTCATCTTCAAACATTCAATCAGTTATAGTTCATCACTATTGTGGAGTTGGCTGGTTTTTTTAAAATTAAAATTTCCCTATTGCTGGAATGGATGTGATTGGGATAGTTATTGGTGTATATCTTGTAGATAAATGTGGAAGAAAAATTTGAGCATCGACAAGTTTTTTTGGTGTATTTATATCACTGGGTATCCTGTCAGGTGTATTTTACTTGACTTTTCTTGATGTTCATGTTGTTGATATATTCCTGATCGGTATAACATATCTATTTATCAAATAGATAATTAAATTTTTTACTAGAATTTCACATATCAATCCTAGAGTTTTTACATTGTCTTAGCATCCATGATCAACTTCATGTTGCTTTGGATTTAACTTGTTTTAGATGCTTCCTAGAAGTTTTTTTGTTGCAAACACTACTGCTAAGGGGTAATTTCTTCAGATCTCTCATCATTGGTTTACTGATGTGTGTCTAAGAAGTTATGGATGGCTTGCTATTCTTAGAATGGTTTTGTATAAAGCGTTCTTTTCCATGGTAAGGGAGTGGTTCCTTGGGCAGCCAATTCATAAATTTATCCTAGGAAATATAGAGGCGTATGTGGACGTATTGCAAGAGCTACAGATTGGATATGATGTTAGGAATAACAGTCCACAAGATAAATGAGAGGGCGGGTGAATCAGTTATGATATAGATTATTAAACTTTAAACTTTATAAAACAAATCTGTAAATGTAAATGATAACATAGTAAATGCCAACACCATAACACAATACTTTTTGTTGAGGAGACCAGTTAAAGGTAAAACCTCGGTGTGAATTAACACCCACAAATAATGTACTGAGAGTATAGTATCCCTGTTAAAAGATTTAGCCCTGTTAGAAGCTTGTTACAACATTACAGTGCATAGTCCTTGTTAGGAGACAGACCCTGTTAGGAGTTAAAAGAAAAATAGTAGGCTCACTACCAAGGTACACTGCCCAAAGAAGGTTAAAGCCACCCTCAAGGATTCACAATCTGAACAAGTGTATCAAGAAAATGCACAATCCAATGAACTGTCTGATAGCAATTGTCTTTGCTTGGTTAGTTCCAATGAAGTATTCTTCTCATAAACTCTTCTCTACATCCAGCAGTCAAACAAGCCTCACAACTTTCACTTATTTTCCTTTCCAATCTTTGTCACATCTTTTCAAAAGAAAAGATCACTCATATATACCCTCTTACAATAATTCATTAGGTCAGCTAGTTAATATTTCCAAATATACAAATAATTAATCAAGTCGGACAATGAAGGCTTTCCTATGTACAAATAATTATATAATCCCTTAATAAGATAAAAAAAAATGTACCTACAAAAAGTAAACATCAATTAAAATACATCAAATATACTTCCAGATCCGCAATCCACGCTCACAATTCATTTTACACGCTACATGCCTGAAGTCAGCCAACAATTACATCTCTTCCAAAATACACGCCACAGCTGACATCACCAGTAACCAAACAATAATCAAACTCAACCCATTACTCCAACATATGTCTCCTATCTACCAGTAAGAGCTCTTCATCTAAAATATCTTCGCCAAAAAGATATACTCGAAATACAGAGACCTGCTCTGTCCAGCATCACAGTTATAGTCTAGAAACTAGTCTCCACCAAATCAAATGTAACATGCGCAATATGAAACATAAAGCCAAGCGACCTTAGGAATAAGGTCAAAACACATCCTTTTGCATAAATCCAACTTTGATCATTCTAAATCATTTTTACAGTGTCTATACACTTCTTCCAGTCAAGTAGCCAGACTGTCTTCTTCATAGAAATATATGTTGACATCAGTGACAAAACATGAATATCAACAGCATGATCAGTACCCAAAACTAATATCATCCAAAAATCTCCCCCTTTGGCATTGATGGCAACATATGGGAAAATCCATATGCATCAACCCAAAAGTACTCTCTCTCAATACAATCTTCTCAATATCCTCAACACAAATCTCTCAAAATAGTAGGGATTTTCACATAAATTCCTTCCCCCTTTGGCAGCAATGGCAATGGGTGCCATAACTCATTTGTAGTCTTCTGTAAGGTGTATCTTTTTAAAATCTTCGTGTCCATCAACTAGGTGTAAGATCACCCAAATTTTCTCCATAGTATTCTCTTGCGATCACTCCCCTTGATGAGTAGATCCATACATCAAGTCCAGAGAATGATATAGCTCTGAGATCCACTAGACTAATGCATATCTGCATAATTTAATTACCACTGGGAGGGGCCATCACCCCAAGCATCCCTCTAAGATATTCAAAAGCATATTTTGGCAAAGGTTTAGTAAATATATCTGCTATATGTTCCTTTGTGCTAATATTCTCCAGTTTAATCTCTTTATTTGCTACCTTCTCCCTCAAGAAATGATACTTAATAGAAATATGTTTAGTCTTTGAATGTATTGCAGGATTCTTTGACATATTCACTGTGTTGGTGTTATCACAATGGATACCCATTGGTTCTTCAAAAATTATCCCAATGTCTTTCAACATTTTTTTCATCCAAACAACTTGTGTACAGTGTATTGCAGCAACAACATACTCTAACTCAGCAGTAGATTGAGAAATACAGTTCTGCTTCTTGCTCAACCATGGAACCAATATTTTTCAAAGGAAAAATGCACCACCACTTGTACTATTTCTTTCATCCACATTACCTGCCCAATCAGCATCAGTATAAGCCTGCAAAGTAAAATCTTCTAATTTTTCACACCACAGTTCATATTCTACTATCCCTTTCAAATATCTAAAAATTCTTTTCACAGCAGTAAAATGTATTTCTTTAGGATCTGCCTGATATCTAGCCACAATTTCAACTACATTGGTAATATCTGGTCTACTGTGTGTTAGGTATTATAGACCTCCAATCATCAATCTATACTTAGTATGTGCAACACTTTGAGTCTCATCATTATTAGTCAGTTTGTGTCTAGTCACCATAGGTGTCCCAATAGGTTTATAGTCTTCCATTCCAAACTTTTTCAAAATTTCCTTAAGATACTTGGTCTGAGATATAAAAATGTCATTCTTACTCTGATTAATTTGTAAACCAAGAAAACATTTCATCTCCCCAATCATTGACATTTCAAATTCATTTTCCATTTCTTTAGCAAACTTCTTACTCATCTTATCATTGCATACAAAAATGATATCATCAAAAATGATATCATCAAAAAAAAATTCTATACTTAAGATTCCATCTTCATCAGTTCTCAAATATAAATTATTGTCTGCATTACCTTTTCTAAAACCAAGACGAAGTAGATATTTGTCCAGTCTTTCATATCATGCTCTTGGTGCCTGTTTCAGTCCATACAGTGCCTTCTTCAGTTTGCAAATCGTGTTTTCATCATCTGTCCAAGGAAAACCATCAGGTTGCTCATTGTAAAATTCTTCTTCTAGATCACCATTCAAGAATGTTGACTTCACATCCATCTGATAAACCTTAAAGTATTTATGTGCAGCATAAGCAAGAAATAGTCTCACAGCTTCCAATCTAGCAACAAGAGAAAAAAAAATTCATAGTCTATGCCTTCTTGCTATGAGTAGCCTTTACATACCAGTCTTGCCTTGTTTCTTACCACTGTTCCTTCCTCATCCATCTTATTTCTGAAAAACCATTTAGTACCAATCACATTTTTGTTCTTAGGTCTTGGAACCAATTCCCAAGTATTATTTTTCTTTATCTATTCAAGTTCTTCTTCCATAGCTTTAGTCCAAGATTCATCTCTACATGCTTCATCAGTAGTCTTTGGTTCAACTTGAGAAATCAAACAGATCTCATCTCTAGCTCTAGATCTAGGCATCATACCTTTACTTGCATCCCCAATAATTTGATCTTCAGGATGGTTCTTCTTAACATACCTTGGTGTCTTTAGTATCTCAGTAGCTTTAGTCTTTTCATCTTCAATCTCATCGTCAATCATCAAAGATTCTTCAGGTTCAGCAGTAACCTCTTTCATTTTTGTAATCTGACCACAATCATACATCCTTTCCTGAATCTGAAACTTTTCATATATTCTCATATTGGTGCTTTCAATTAGCTTTCTCAATCTCAGATTGAAACATTTATATGCTTTACTCTTAGTGGAATAACCAAGAAAGATTCCTTCATCACTTCTAGCATCAAAATTGCCTATCTCATCATCTCTCTTGATATAACATTTACTACCAAATATTTTGAAATATTTTACATTAGGTTTATGATCAAACCATAATTCATAAGGAGTCTTACTTGTACCTTCTCTGATCTGAATTTTGTTCAGTGTGTACACAGCAGTGCCAACTGCTTCTCTCCAGTGAACATATGACACATTTCCTTCCAACAACATAGTCCTTGCAGAATCTAATATATTTTTGTTTCATTGTGGATTTCTAGGAGCTGATGTATGTCTATATATTCCATGCTCTTCACAGTATGAATTAAATAGCTCTTATGTAAACTCTCATCCTCCATCTGATCTCAAACAGTTTATCTTCAAACCAAATTCATTCTCAAATTTTGCTTTAAATAACTTGAACTTGTCAAATGCTTTAGATTTCTCTCTTAAGTATGTAACTCACATCATTCTAGAAAAGTCATCAAAAAATAGTATAAAATACCTTTCTCCATAGTATGAGCTTGTTCTGCCAACTATCAAAGTTTTTAGGATCAAACTTCAGACTATCCTTCCTGTAGTATGTCATCTTCAGGATCACCTCAAGCCATTAAAATTTCTCTCTAAGGACCACAAGCTCAGATACCAATTGTTAGGAATAATAGTCCACAAGATAACTGAGAGGGGGATGAATCAGTTATGATATAGATTATTAAACTTTAAACTTTATAAACCAAATCTTTAAATGTAAATGATAACACAGTAAGTGCCAACACCATAAAAAAATACTTATTGTCGAGGAAACCTTGTTAAAGGTAAAACCCCAGTGGGAATTAACACCCACAAATAATGTACTCAGAGTATAGTATTCATGTTAAAATATTTAGCCCTGTTAGGAGCTTGTTACAACATTACAGTACACAGTCCCTATTAGGAGTCAAAAGAAAAATAGTAGGCTCACTACCAAGGCACACTGCCCAAAGAAGGTTAAATCCACCCTCAAGGATTCATAATTTGAACAAGTGTAAAAAGAAAATACACAATCCAATGAGCTGTCTGATAGCAACCGTCTTTGCTTGGTCAGTTCCAATGAAGTATTCTTCTCATAAACTCTGCTCTAAATCTAGCAGTCAAACAAGCCTCATAGCTTTCACTTCTTTTCCTTTCCAATATTTGTCACACCTTTCAAAAGATAAGATCACTCATATATACCCTATTACAATAATTTATTAGCTCAGCCAGTTAAGCTTTCCTAATATACAAATAATTAATCAAGTCGGCCAATTAAGGCTTTCCTATGTACAAATAATTATATAACCCCTTGCTAAGATAAAAAAGGTACCTAAAACAATTAAACATCAATTATAACCCATCACATATACTTTCAGATCCGCAATCCACGCTCATAATTCATTTTACACGTTACATGTCTGAAGTCTGCCAATAATTAGGTCTCCTCCAGAATACACGCCACAACTAACGTCACCAGTAACAAAAAAATAATAGAACTCAGCCCATTAATCCAACAGATGTCTTCTATCTACCAGTAATCTAGCTTCATCTGAAATATCTTCGCTAGAAAGATATACTTGAAATATAGAGACCTGCTCTGTCCAACATCACAGTTATAGTCCAGAAACCAGTCTCCACAAAATCAACTGTAAAATTTGCAATATGAAACATAAATCCAAGTGACCTTAGGAATAAGGTAAAAACACATACTTCTACATAAATCCAACTTTGATCATTCTGAATCATTCGTATAGTGTCCGTACACTTCTTCCAGTCAAGTAGCCAGACTGTCTTCTCCATAGAAATATATGTTGACATCGGTGACAAAACATGAATATCAACAACATGATCAGTACCCAAAAATGATATCATCCAACATATGCAACTTGATTATTGCACAGACCTTGCTCTCCTTGATAAATGTTGTGGGTACTTCAAAAAATTTCTTGATATTTTCTTCTATCACAGTTGTTTCATTCCTGAGACAAAAAACCTGAGTTTTGAGGAAGTTGAAAAATTATGGCAAGAGAAAGAAAAAAAGGTGTAGTAGATTAACGAAAACCAATCCCATTTGAAAAACACTTCTTGAAAGAGATTAAAAGTCGATCGTGTATCATTTATCCAAGTGTTCTCTTGAGAGCCCTATTTTTGATATGCAAGGTATAATCAAATTGAGCATAATAGTACCATTTATATGGTAGGATATAAGTGCCTTTTTCAGCAGGTTGATGATTGTAAAGAATGTGGCATTAAGTTTGTCAGTGATAAATGTTACAATGGATCTAATGTTTGTTTACTCAATGAATGTAGAGAGTATATGTTGCATGATATTTAGTACTATCAGATTGTGCCTGATTCTAAGATAAGTATTCATAATGAATGTGCTGATAATTTTGTACATAAGCTCATGATAAGTTTTAGTATATTTGATTAGGCATATGACAATGACAGTTTCAGTTGTTCTTCAGTATAGGGTGATGAAAATTTTGTGTATGACAGAGGTAAATTAAGGCTTTCATTTTTTGGTGGCCTTAGGCCATTAAATTTAGTTTGATTTTTTCAAACCAAAGTAGTAGGGGGCAGAGGTGACTTATTGAATTTGCTGCCTAATAAGATTGACATTAGTATACTCACCAGAAATATGGATTCCCATGTTAGTCTTAAACTAACTGTTCCCAGAAAGAGAGCCACTGTTGTACTCTCAAAATTTTCAGAGTACCATGTTGAAAATTTTCCAAGACATGAAAAGAACATCTCTGAACACTATTTTTAGAGGCCCACTTTGACATTGAATATATGAGTACCCAACGATTTTCATGAAAAATCACTTTGCAAGTGTGTTCCCTCCTTTTATGAAAAATCACCATATATTGTTGACTAGCCATGGAAATTGGTTTATGAAAATGATGTTGTAATGCCTATAACAATGGAGATTCTAACTCTCCTAGTGATCACATAGTTGGAAGTTGAAGACAATGATCCCATGTACATCTAAATCACTAAGTTGATTGAACTCCAAGAAAGAAGAGAATGTGCACTCAATTCCATGGCTAGTCAGCAATAAATGGTGAAATGGGGGTTTGACAAATGATCACCTATTTTAACTTTTGAGGTAAATATTTAGTTTTGAAATGGAGGAAAGGGTTGTAAAACTAAGCCATAATTCAAAATTTGATTCTGTATGTAGTGACACTTTCAAGATAATAGTTTGCAAGATCGCCATTAAAGCTTTTGTTTGTGAAATTAAAATTAATCTTTGGTACAAACTTTCCCTCCGGTTAGGAGAAGAAATAACATCTAAGATCACTATTAAATCTTTTGTTTGTGAAAAAAATGAAGATAAATTTTGCTTGTGTGGAAATTATAACTTAGAGATATATGTATACATATATATTGAAAATAAAACATTTAGAGTTATGCATCATTTTGCATCTAATATTCTAAATTATGGTTTTAATTTTCTAGTTTAAATTACTTTGTTTATTATGCAATGAAAATAAGAATGTTGCTAATAAAATATATATTTAAGGCACATTCATCAAGCTCAAAGTACTCACATTACTATTTCTTTGGCCAATTAAAGAGTAACTCGTAAGAAGGAAATATATTCATCTACAAGAAGTTGTTTATTAGAAAATGGTTGTTATAAACATGATTGTTTTCTCATAAATCAATCATTTTGATGAGAGTATGCTAAAATTTAAATGACATGAGAAAAATGACTAGTGAATTTCACAAATTATGAGGATACTTCACAAATAAGTGTATAAAACTAAAAAATTATATCCAAAATTTGATTGATAGAAGTGATGTCAAAATTGAAGGAAGTGGGTTCATATTAATCACTTCCTTTCCTTTATTTGTTGTACCAATGGTTACGGAAGCTTTGAAAGTAGACTCTAATCTAGGCATACTGCAATCAAAATTACTCAACTCAAAAGAAGTAAGTTTTCTAACTAAAGAATCTAGAGTCACATTCGTAGGAATTCAATAGATCTCAGTTCTTGTATAGAAGAGACTCTAATAGCATACTTTGGTAGAAGGGTTCTTAAGATTTTACTTACCACATCATCATGATCAAGTTGACCACCAACTCCTTTGATAGCAGAGACAACTTCCTTTAGCCTTTTGTTGTATTGACCAATATTTTCTCCTTCTTGCAATTCTCATTTCATCATACTTTCATCTTAGGCTGTCTACTTTAGCTTTCTGAAAATGAGCATCACCACCATGGACTGTTGCCAAATTATCCCACATATCTTTATCATTATGCATTTATTTGATATCTACAAACTCAGCATCACCCAAAGCACTTGCAATTCCTATCATAACAGAGTTACGTTCCAATTTTATTTTCATTTCGTCAGGAGTTAGGGTGCCAGATGATTGAACATTCTTGGTTGTAAGATGATCTAATGCTTTCTCTCCAATGCCAAACAAATGCAGCTTCATCCTGTTTACCCATCTAGAGAAGTTTTCTTTAGAAAACTTAGGTGCTTCATTCTTATACATCTTTGGATCTTTCCCCAAGTTGTTAAGCCTTCAAAATCAGGTGACCTTAGCTCTTATACCGATTGTTAATATTAATTGGAAAGATTAGGTACTGAGGGGGGGGGGGTGAATCAATACTAACAAGCTTCTACATATTTTTCTCTTGATTGAACTATTATAAATTTAACATCAACCAATAGTCACATTAACCGATAGTGTTCACAATATTACCGATATGTTGTAACTTAAAAACATAAAATAAATGTTAGTAACACATAATCAGATTCACACACCCATAACACATATTTTTGGTCACGCAAAAACCCTTGGTCAGAGGGAAAAACTATGGTGGGGATGGAACCCACAACTCTTCACTTGAGAAAATAACTTTGCCTATTAGGGCTTACAATATACATCACCTTCTGAGTGACTCACCTGGTTAGGAGTGACTGATACATTATTAAGTGTATCTACAGTCTTATTAAGAATACTTCACAAAGAGATTTAATCCCATCTGTATGACGTTCACCTTGTTAAAGGATTTATAAAAATCTCACACAAATGAACTCATTAGTCTTCTTAGAGACTACCCAGTTAAGGGATTTTACAATACCTTGTAGAAACTGTTAGGATTCATCACAAGATAGTAGGGTATGTGCAGGATCATGGTATGCCAAAAAGTGACGATGTGAAAAAAATCCACTTTTCACTCGTCCAAAAATGCGCTAAAAAACCTGTTGACTTTTCAGTAGGCCTAGGTGTCAGTACACATGGCCAAACCAAAAGCCAAGGAACAAGCCTAATCGGATATCGAATATAAAATCAGATATCAAATATCCATTTTCAAATTGAATATCTGACTTTTGCCAGTAAAACTAATTTATCCCACCCAAATTTTTGCCAGTAAAACTAATTTATATCGTATATCCGATATATCCCACCCAAATTTTGCTTTCAATTTAAGATTTAAACATTTGCAATTTTAAACTTTTTCATTCCATGCTATTTTCAATTTTTATTTTAGTTTTTAAATATTGTTATAAATTTCATTTTTTATAATTTTAATATTATGATATTAAAATTAGTATATTAATAATAGTAATTTAAATAATAATAATTTATATAATATAATACTAATATGAATAATAATATATTAATAATACTAAATATCATACTAATATCAATATAATATAATACTACTATTATACAATACTAATATGAATAATAATAATATAATACTAATGCTATTATCATCTAGTATTTGTATAATATTAATATTATAAAATATGAAAAGTATAAAAAACTAAAATCAAAATTGCAAATGTTGAAATTTCAAATGGAAAGAAAAATTTTGGCGGGACATATCTCATATCCGATTTAGTATCTCATATCCGATAATATCTCTTATCTGATCTAGTATCTCATATCCGATTTAGTATCTCATGTATGATAATATCTCATATCCGATATTATCTCATATATGATTAGCTTTGGTATTTGCCTCAGGTTTTGGCTTTGCAATGCCAAACGTGGATGGTCAACCCAAAAAATGTGTTTATCATATTTGCTCCAATCTCCAGACTTTGACCATGTAGTTGATGAGCTTTTTTGACCTGAAATTGATGAAACTAAAAGGGTTTCTTAAAGAGATTAACAACTTTCCATCAATATAATTGCTCTCAAATTTCAAGTACAATAAGTGTTTATCACTTATTTTCTATTTGAGTTACCTCTAATGTCCTTATTGAAAAACGGATTGAAAAACAACTATAACATTCAAACAGTTTAACCTTTTTGAAATCTGAAACATGCGTCACATTCTATGCTTCACTTACTATAAGAAAATTTTTAAAAAATCAATTTTGTAAAGTTTAGAATTAGTTAAGGTGGTCAGACTGGGAGTTTTATTATTCTGAAAAAGTCGTAGTAGAAAATTCATAATTAATTATTTATTTGAGAAAATATTACAAAAAAATATGTGTCACATTCGGGCATGAGTCTACTACTTATATCTAGAATCTTGTGAAAATATATCATCATTTGATTGTGATTAAGGTGGTCAGACATACACGTACCTTTTATCTTTTTCTTGAAATTTTCATACTGCTGCATTGAAATCTAAAATTTTCAACAATTAGATTAAATTTTTTTTTTTCAGAAAAGGGCTAGTACTTTAGAAACTACATTCAATTTCCTATAGATTCTATTCTTACGACTTTTTCACATAAGGTTGATAAGATGTCTAGTTTTTTACGTCAAGTTGACTAACCCTGATTTTCTAATTTTTCATTGCCACTTAAGGCCATAGCTTGGTATACTATGATCATGCACATACCCAGTAATTGACGTGTATGTGCTTCCATCCAAAGCTTGTCAGATCCCTTATGGTCAAAATATCTCTATTCTTTTTGGCTTTCGATTCGCTTCTTTGATCAATTTGTCCTCGTAACTTCTTCTTAACAACAACTCTTCATAATCTGTTCCTTAGTCTTTTTATCTTTTTATCTCCTTCACTTATCCTTCATTCATGACCTTTGATCTTAGGGTTAATAAACAAACTTAATCTTGATCTTTCCATAAACCATTTTCTTGTTCTTCCTTATGTCGGCTTCTTTTTTATTTTCCTTATGACCGATAGATGTCGGCTTCCGATAGTTTACCTCCTTATTTCGATAAATGTTCCTTCTGAATGATAGTAATTCCAATAGTAATTAATTTTCTATTTGACATAAATGACAAAAATTATCATAATGCCAATAATTTCCAACAATCTTCCCCTTTGACATTGATGGAAAAACTTTGTCATATGTCTTGTATATGCCAGTATACTTCCACTATGTTAATAGTCTGTCATATTTTTGCAAAACTCTTTTTTTGTACTTCTTCCCTTTTTGCCTTCTTCTTCCCCTTTTTTGGCACTCAATGCCAAATAATATTTGCAAGTGGTGTATCATGATTCAGGATGCTTATAGTTTAGCCATGATAAACTTGTACCTGTCTCATGTGCTTTTCAAAATTGCTTCCCATGATTCCTGTAGTGCTTTTAATCTGATCATATGTATGTTTAAATCTAAAGCGAGTGCTTCAAGACTCTCCACGATGCTTAACTGTGGGGTTTGCATAATTTTCTCCATGGTTGTAACATTAGCCTTCATGATATGAATGTGTGGTGTTAATACCTTGGAATTCCAGTATCTGCATATGTTGGATCGCTTTGTCTTCTATTAGATCTCGTTTCTTTGAAATAATCTCTCTCATCTTAGTTGAATGGTCCATAAAAATTTTATTTTGACTGGCTTGTCCCCATCTAACCATAAAAATTCCTCATGCACGCGGCTCAAAACATATCTAATCCAATCTTCATCAAAAACTTTGGGCATGAATACTATGTGTGTTAAACCTTTCAATTCCAAATGCTTATGCTCATCCTTCAACACTTTGTTTTCACATAATTCATCATTGTATATCTTCTAAATCTCTGCATCACCCAATTCAACAATTTTGCTATGAACAAATGTTCTGATGTCTTCAATCACCATTACTCTTTGTGATAATGATGATAGGGCTCCATTGTTGTCCTTCTCTGCTGCCTTCTGGGGGCACAACATAAACTCAAGCATTGGCTCATCATTGATACTAACAACTATTGGATTTTCAATTCTTTCTACCATCTTTTTCTGCAAACTCCACTTGATCTCATAAACTTCAAACGCTCGCTAAGACTCCCATTATGACTTTTCTAAAACTCTGCTGGCTAGGGTACGAAAGTACTCTTGATCACTTATGTAATAATTTCTTACTAATAACACTTCACAATATATTGTTCTAGGTTCTTAGATTTTGCTCAAATAATTGCTTAAAAAAATTAGTGTAGCAAATGAATAGCGTTAACGTGCGTATTTATTAACCGAAAAGTGAAAGAATGGCTATTGTGATAATAAATGTGTTTAATAGTAATTTTTCTACCGATAATCATTCCTTCTATCCGATAACTAGACTTTTTCACCGATAACTATATATCTTCAAAATGATAAAACAATAATGTCTACTACTAACTAATTTCAGTATGAGTTCTACTGCATCTTTACATGCTTATATAAGATTCAATCATAACCTTTTTTAAGGGAAAAATGGATTTAACAATTTATTTTAGGTCCCTAAGAAATACTTACTTGCTTAGTTTGATGATGAATCCTCCAGACTTGAGGTTGGAGGGTTACCATTTTGCTCATTAATTTCTTCCTTCTTGACCCAAATCTTCTTCATGTCATTCTTCACATGTTCTTGATTTGTTATTGTTTTTCCTTTGTTGTTTTCATTTTTGGCTTGTTGGTACCAACAGTTTTGTGCTAAATGTATGTACTTATGACAAATGAAACATACCATTCCTGTTGATCTCCATTGTCCTGAATTTCTTCTTGGATATCTCATTCTACAGTGTTCAACTTTATGTCCATATTGACTGCATGAGTAACAATAACCTACAAAGCTTCCTTTGATGATATACTATTAGATCTTGATCTGCATTCTTTTGTTGGATGCCCAAATTTATTACAATTGTAGCAATTTCCATAAAAGGGTGTACCTCTTAGAATGTTGATCGATCTACTTCTACAAACATTTGATTTATGACCAAGCTTTCCATAGTTGTAGCATGTAGGTTTATTAGGTTTCTTACCATGTGTAGTGATAGGCTCCTTTGGTTCTTGTGATAGATTCTTTGTTACCGATTTTGATGATTCACCGATTTCAAATTTTCTATCACCGATATATCCTAGGCCAATTTTGTCTCTCATTCTTCTCAGATTTTTCAATTGTTCATCCACCTTTTGCATGCTTAGCTCAAACCTAGTGAGTCTTTCATTAACCTCTTTCTCAACTTTTATATTTTTCTTCAAAGTTTCAACTTCCTTTCTCATATTTTCATTCTTGGTAAGTATGAACCCATTTTATTCATTTGTACCATTTATAAATTTATTCATTGTGTTATTCTCCTATTGTAACCTCTGAATAATAGCATCCTTATCTTTGATAGTTTTCTCAACATTTTATTTTTCAGTTTCAAGGTCTTTGTGGGCATCTTTTGTTATTCTCATATTTTCCAATACTTCAGTCATCCTCAGGGCTTGACTTGAAGGTTCCTTTTGTGCTTCAGTTAGATCTTCCTCTAGGGAAGTTTTCCTTTCCAACAATTCCTCAACTATTGCATCGAACTCTTTAGTATTTGTACTATTTTACGATAGCTCTTCAATATTGTCCTGGATTATTTGCAATTTTTCCGATAGTTCCTTCCTTTTGGAATATAAGTGTTTCAAATTCTTCTTTAGATCCTCAATTTGTGCCAAGGCTTCTTCCATGTGCTTCTCTCTCCTATACCTCTACATACTCCAAGATCTACTCTCAAGCTGTAAAACTTTCCCTGTAGAGAATTTACATCTGATACCAATTGTTAATTGGAAAGATTAGGTACTGAGAGGGGGGTGAATCAATACTAACAAACTTATACTTATTTTTCTCTTGATTGAACTTTTATCAATTAAACATTAACCGATAGTCACATTAACTGATAGTGTTCACAGTCTTATCGATATGATGTAACATAAAAACATAAAATAAATGACAGTAACACATAATCAGATTCACACACCCATAACACACAAATTTTTTTTCATGCAAAAACCCTTGGTCATAGGGAAAAATTGTGGTGGGGATGGCACCCACAACTCTCCAATGCAAAAAAAAAGGTTTTGCCTGTTAGGGCTTACAATATGTCACCTTCTGAGTGACTCACCCGGTTAGGAGTGAATGATACATTGTTAAGTGTATCTACACTCTTATTAACACTACTTCGCTAAGAGATTTAATCCCGCATGTACGATGTTCACCCTGTTAAAGGATTTACAAAAACCTCACACAAGTGAACTTATCAGTCTCGTTAGAGACTACCCGGTTAAGGGATTTTACAATACCTTGTAGAAACTGTTAGGATACTTCACAAGATAGTAATTGACATGTATACACTTCCTTCCAAAGCTTGTCAGATCCCTTATGCTCAAAATATCTATTCTCTATTCTTTTATGCTTTCGATTCACTTCTCTACTCAATTTGTCCTCATAACTGCTTAACAACAACTCTTCATAATCTGTTCCTCAAGCTTTTTATCTTTTAATCTCCTTCACTTGTCCTTCATTCTTGACCTTTTATCTTAGGGTTAGTAAAAAAAATTAATCTCGATCTTTCCATAAACCATTTTCTTGTTCTTCCTTCTGGCGGCTGCTTCGTGATTTTCCTTATAACCGATAGATGTCGGCTTCTGATAGTTGACCTCCTTATTTTGATAACTCTTCCTTCTGACCGATCGTAATTTTGGTAGTAATTAATTTTCTATTTGACATCAATGAATTTTTTTTATCATAATGCCAATAATTTCCAATATTTGCTACATGTTTGGCTACTGAGAGGGGAGGGATGAGTCAGTAGTCCACACAAATTCACCAATTCAACTTCTTTAAACTTTATGCACCACAACATATAGCTAACATAAGTAAACTTCAATCCATACATCCATAAGTAATCAATAACATAATGTAAATACAATATATATCTCATGGAAACCCAATTGGGAAAAATCCATGGTGTGCTCGATGATACCCACAAAATTTGTTCTCTTCTGGAATACACCGTGTTAGGAGATTACCCTTTTTTAAGGTTTACAAAAAACTATTAGGTGTTACCCGGTTAAGGGATTTCCTAAGCCCTGTTAAGATCTTTACCCTGTCAGGAGTAGCTTTGTTAGAGGAATTTAAACACAAGCTAATGTGCCACCTTGTTAGAGGATTTACAATAAATATCTGTTAGGATCTACCATGTTAGGGGATTTTACTGTTACAATGATTAGAAAGCAACAGATGAAAATGATTTGTTAAAAATGCACTACCTTGGCATTATCAGATCCTTTTAATCTCTGAGATACATCACCACATTTTATTCTCTTCCTTTGCTCGATTGCACTTGATTCCTTTTCTCTCTTTGTCTTCAAATTCTTCAGCAATTTGCAATCATCTCTTTTCCACATCCTCTTTTTCTCTTTTCTATTCTATTATATAGAATTACTTTGACCGACTTACAAGAATTCCTAGATTTGAGATATGAATGATTCAGATCATTCTAGGTAAGATACAATGTATCTTGACACTAAAAAAATATTTTCCTCTAACCATGTCAATTTTCTTATTGATTTTTCCTTGGTAGTTGAGTCATTTCAAAAACCTCGTTTGACCAAAAAAATGAAACTTCCTAAAGAATACTTCTTAAACATATACCTTGATCAATGAGTTGTTAAGTGATTCCCACAAATCAAGTAACTAACTTACATCTTAACAAAAATCATCATCGATCCTTTTGTCATAATGAGTTTCATCACCAATTTACAAACCTTCATAGCTTGTTCAAGAACTCTCTCTTGTTTACCTTTTCATTCTATTAACATAGCTTCCAGTCAATTAAACTAGATGCACTAGTTAACATTATGATTAGTGCTAGGAAAATGGGAGAGGCTTTGAGCGGGAAAGGTTTTTCAAATTTTTGTGGGGTTCCTGCCAGGCAGGAAGGCCTGGTTGCAGGAAATGGTCATGGTCCTGGACCGGTGTCTGCCAAGGAGATATCCGTCAATCCTATGGCGGCTTCTCCAGTACCTATTTTGAACCTAACTCAGCAAGTGACAGGCTCCATTCTAGATGGCAAGGGTGCCCCCTATCCTACTGTAACATTGTGTGCTATCTTGTGTGCTGCTGAGATTACCTCTGTGGTTTTTCCTTGTCCTTCAAGAAATCTATCAGTTTCTGGGAATATTTAAGAGAATGGGCCCAGTCTGGTTCTGGGAAAAAAGAGTTCTAAGGACCCACTAGTGGGGTCCCCTGAAGTTGGTAATGTCGAGGACAACACCTCTTCTCCCAAAACGTGGTCAGAAATCTTGGGAGCTAAACAAGTGGAGAATTCTTCTATGGTTGGGACTATGAAGGCTAGCTTTGTGGACGGTGAAGTAGCCATTTTTGTTCCCGATACTTTGGTGGATCTCTTTGTCTCTTCTATGGAGTTTACCCTGGTCAATAAGTTTCTTGGCCCTCGTCCTAATATTGAACTGGTTAGATCTTTTGCTAGGAAAAAGTGGGCCTTGAAGGGTCAGGTTGATATTGCGGCTTTACCGAAGGGGTTTTTATCCTTTGCCTTCTCTAATAAAGAATATCAGGACTCTGTCCTATGTGGAGGGCCGTGGATGTTTGGAAGAACAGCAATTTATTTCCGTAAATGGACCCCTAACTAGGATTATTCAAATATTTTTTTCAATGCTACGCCGGTTTGGGTTAAATTTCTTGGCTTGCCCCTGGAATTCTGGAATGAGGAAGTCTTTAAAGGCTTGGCCTCATCTTTTGGAGGGGAGTTTCTCTCTGTCGACCCTATGACTAAAGATAAAACCCGTCTGGTTTTTGCCAGAATCTGTGTCAATATTTGCCAGTTTGATAACCTCTCGTCGGTTATTAATATTAATTCCAAGCTAGGTATTTGTAAGCAAGAAGTGGAATTTGAATCTCTCCCTTTTGCATGCTTTGTTTGTCATAAAATGGGTCACTAGGCAAAAAATTGTCTGAAGAAAGCAAGAAAGATCCCGTCCTAGATCCTATTCCTCCTAAGAAACACAAACTAATCTGGAAGGAGAAGAAGGTGCCAGAAATAACAGAGGAAGTTGTTATTAACAAGGGTGAAGAACAGGAAGGGGGTAGTGGTGACTTTATAGACTCAAATTGGATTCTAAACCTGGAAGAAGGGGAAATGGTGGAATTGATTACACACATTTCTGATTCATTAATGAGAGAAGTGTCGGTAGAGGTTGTGGTTCCCATTCAGGCTGTTGATCAGGTGCTCAATGCGGAAGGTGTCATCCTTTCTATTCAACTGGATAGAGTGGCTATTGGGGTGAATTCTTCCTCTTCCGAACCAGAAAAATCTGATGAGGAGGCCTCATCTTCTGCTCCAGATACTCTGTCTGGTAGTGGTGATGAAGATTCCTTTGCCACTCTAGTCAACCTTGATTTGGATGGGGCTCCATGGATGACTCAATTAGGTAAGAAGCAGAAGAAACAATAGAGAGCTCTCAATACTCCGGGATCCAAAAGAGTGGTTACGAGGAGTAGGGATGATGGAGGGTCTAAGATTCAAAATGTGAAGGTGGATGTTGGTTCCAAAAAGCGGACTCCAGGTCAAACCTCCAAGAAAGAAATCAAAGAGAGGGAAAGTAAAAAGGATATTGCGGATGGTAAGCAATTGACCATCCAGGATGTCTGCACTCCGGTTAAGATATGAAGATCATATCATGGAACATTAGGGGGCTCAATGCAATCCATAAGAAGGATTTGTTGAGAAAATTAGCTAGAGATCATAAACCAAATATCATGATGGTCCAGGAAACTAAAAAGGTTAAAGATAAGGTTGAAAAAATCAGAATTTTCAAAAATGGAGGTGTGGTAGGATCCATTTCTTTTGGAGCCTCAGGAGGTATAGCTATTTTTTTGAATCTTAATAATATCAGAGGGATTATTCTTGAAAATGACGTTAATTGTTTGAGCATAAAATTTACTCAGCTCAAATCAGACTTTGAATGGGTAACTACTAACATCTATGCTCCTAATTCCAAATCTGGTAGAGCTAAGTACTGGAAGATGGTTGAAGATCAAATATTGTCTTTCTATGACTCTCCCTGGCTGGTTATGGGAGGTTTCAACTGCCCTCTGAAAGAAGATAAGAAATTTGGAGGGATAGATAGTTTGAGTCAAATGGAGGGTAGATTTGATTTGATGAACTTTGTCGATCGTCAAGCTCTTGTTGATATTGATCTCCAAGGAGTCAATTACACTTGGTCTAATAGGAGAGTGGGAGAAGATCTTATTTAGTTTCACCTGGATCGTGCCCTAATCTTTGGTAATTGGCTTAATAATTTTTGTTGCTCGCTGTCCTCTATTACGAAGGTTGGCTCAGATCATTCCCCTCTCTCCTTTGTTGCTGAGTTAAAGAAGGTGAAGGGAAATATACCCTTTAGATTTGAAAAAATGTGGATTGACCACCCTGATTTATAGCAGAGGATTTGGGATTGGTGGAATGTGGACATTCATGGCACTGTTATGTTTTGGGTTTCTAAGAAACTCCAGCATATTAAACAAAATATTAAGGTATGGAGTAAGGAAGTGTTCGGGGACATCTTCAAAATTAAGCTTGATTTACAAAAGGAACTTGACTCTATTCAGGACTCTATTCAGCAGATAGGTTTGTCTCAGGACCTGAAGGAGACTGAGTCAATACTTTTGGCCAAAACTCATAACATCATCTCTAAAGAGGAAGTGTACTAGAGACAAAGGTCTAGATCGTTGTGGCTAAAGGCTGGAGATAAGAACACCAAGTTCTTCCATTTTTCAGCTTCCAAACATCGGGCCTCTAACAGAATATCCAAGCTCAGGGTAGCCTCTGGAGTGGTTAGCAATGATAAGGAGATCTCTCTGGCTATGGTTGATTTTTTTCCTCTCTTCTCTCTAGAGATCAGTCGCTTTTGCTGGATAATCAGGCTTTAATCCTTGATACTATTCCTTCTTTAGTGGATGATCCTACTAACAAGTTTTTGACTACCATTCCTTCCTCTGAGGAAGTCAAGAAAGTTGCCTTTTCGTTTGAGGGGGAAAAATCCCTAGGTCCAGATGGTTTCCCTGGATTCTTTTTTCATAAATTTTGGCATATTATTGGAAATGATACTTGTCACGATGTTAAAGAATTTTTTGGTTCCAGAACCTTGCTCAAGGAGATTAATGCGACCTTTATTGCTTTAATTCCTAAATCCCCTGGTGCTGATTCTGTTGACTCTTTTCGACCGATCAGCCTTTGTAATTTTGTGTACAAAATTTTCTCTAAGGTGCTTACCCTTATATTGCTGGCTATTCTTCCGAATATCATTTCACCCCAGCATAGTTCTGGGGAGGCAAATCTTGGATTCCATTATGAAGGTTCATGAAGTCATTCACTCCACTCATTCTTCCTCTAATCATGGTTTCCTATTGAAGCTTGATCTCTCGAACGCCTATGACCGGGTGGACTGGGACTTTTTAATCAAGATTCTTCAATCTTTTGGTTTTAGTGAGAAATTGTTGTAGCTAGTTTCCCAGCTTATCAGTACCTCGATGGCTGCTATCATTGTTAATGGTTCCTCTTCCAGATTCTTTAAGCCTACTCGTGGGCTTTTTCAAGGGGATCCTCTATCCCCTATTCTCTTTTCTATCTTGGCGGAAGGCCTTGGTCGCTATTTTTAGAAATTGGCATCTGAAGATTCCCTTTAGGGCCTTATCCCTTCCTCTGCTTCGAATCCTTGCTCTCATGAACAATTTTTTGATGACACGGTGATTATGGGATCTTCTTCTATCCAGGAAGCCAGAAGGATTAAAAAGGCCCTTATTATCTACTCTTTGGCTATAGATCAAACTGTCAATTGGCAGAAAATCTCTCTGAACTTTATTAATACTCCAGTGGATAGGCAAAACATGATTTCTTGCATCTTGGGGTGTGATATTGGGTCTCTACCTGCGTCCTATCTTGGCCTCCCTTTGGGGTTGAAACCCCCTGACTCTTTTTGGGCGGGCATAGTGGACAAATTTAATAGGAAATTGGCTAGTTGGAAAGGAGCTCTTCTTAGCCAAGCTGGCAAACTTCAACTTTTGAAGGCTTATCTGCAAAGCCTCCCCATTTATGCAATGAGATTATCCAGGATCCCAGGAAAAATTATCAAAGTGATTGAATCTATTTAGAGAAATTTCCTTTGGTCTAGAGTGGAAGACAAAAAGAGACTTGCCTTGGTGGCGTGGCACAAAGTTTGTACACTGAAGAAATGGGGAGGGCTGGGGATTAGGCCACTAAAGGTTATTAACTAGGCTCTTCTGGCTAAGCAAATCTGGCGTATATATGGTGAAAATAAAGAATGGAATGACATTATTAAAAAAAATATCTCTTCTCTTTCCCTCACATGTCAGATTTTATGAAGTTTAATGTGAAGGTGCAGGGTTCTTTCATTTGGAATAGTATCCAACAAGCTAAGGATACGGCTTTTAAGGGAGCCAAGTGGCTTTTGGGCAATGGCAAGAGAATCCTGTTTTGGGATGATTGATGGGAAAAAGATCTTCCTCTGATCTCCATTTCTGTATTTCAACTTATTATTGAGTTTTGTAAACTTAGATTGGGCTTGTATGTTTCTGATTACTGGCATAATCAGAATTGGGTTGACCTTTCAGAAGTTGATTTCTCGCATAAACCTCTCATGTTGGATTTGAATGTCTGGAAAGTGGACAATTTGAAGGAGGATAGGTTGATTTGGGGAGAGATTTTGTTGGGTCTCTACTCTGTGGCTTCAGCTTTTGGGATCTTGATTAAAACTTCAGACCCTCTTCCTTTTTGGAGTTGGGTTTGGGATAAAAGGCTCATTCTAAAAATTAACATCTTTTATTGGATGCTTTTGCAGAACAAGATCCTGACCATTGACAACCTTCAAAAAAGAGGAATGATCCTGCCGAATAGATGTTTCTTGTGTAAATAGGAGGAGGAATCGGTCTTCCACTTGGCTATTGATTGCGACTTCTCTAGAGATGTATGGTGTCTTACCCTGCAAAGCTGGAATATACACAATCTAGAAAAAAATTTCAAGCAATGGAGGAATGTTGTTGTCCTTGTTGTGAGCTCTTTGTGGAATATTATAGCTCCTCACATCATCTAAAAAATTTGGCATGAAAGGAATGATAGAGTTTTTTGGGACAAGGCTTTACCTCCGGTGGTCATAGTGGAAAAGATTAAAAGAAGCATCAGAGAGAATGGTAACATGTTTAGTGGTGAAGTGTTGGATCTTAATGCTGGAGTTTTGAATGGCACTATGGCTCTGGCTCCTTCTAGGTGGGAGAATGTCATTTGGCTTTCCCCTCCTATTGGCTGGTTTAAAGCCAATTTCGATGGTGTTGCGAAGGGAAACCTAGGCCCTGTGGGTCGTGGTGGTCTTATCCGTGATGACAAGGCTATTTTTCTTACAGCTGTTGCCTTCCCTATTGGGGTCTAGACCAATCATGTGGCAGAAGCAATGGCCCTTCTGCAAACTCTTAAGCTAATCAATAAAACTATGCCCTCAAATGTTTGGATCGAAGGTGATTCAATGAATATCTTAAATTGTATTAAAGGGATAACTAAGCCATCATGGTCTATCAAGGCGATTATTGATGAAGATTCATTAATCATTAATTCATTTTCCAATGTCATCATCTCGCATACCTTCAGGGAAGTGAATTGTACAGCAGATGAGTTGGCTAACATAGCAGTTAAGGTCGATGGTATCATGACCTGGCATGGAGTTACTGATTTGATGGTTGAAGTGAGGGCCAAGTTGGCATATGATCTGACTCATAGCAAACGAGTAGATTTGGAAAATCTAAAAAAGATCTCATGATTTTACGGCTTTCATTAATTGATGGTAACAGGATTACGGAAAGGTGTGTCTTTCCCAAGAAGGTTAAATGTAGACACACGTTCTTTGGCGGTTTTCAAAATTTGAGCTTGGCATTTTTACTCTGCGTCTGCTTCTCTTCTGCCATTGCTAGCTATCTTCAAGGTATCATGGGGGGTGGGTTAAACAGAAAGGAGATGAAAAATTGTAACAAATGGAAATCCCAAACAGACATTTGGGATAAACTTAAAAAAGGAGGACTCACAAACTATATGGAGTGCCTCCATGGCTCCAAAGACGCTGTCACGAATGCTTTTGTGGAAAGATGGAAGGATGGGACTGTGGTGATCGGAGGCATGGCCGTTGAGATCACTGATGATTTGATAGCGGAGGTTACGAGCTTAAACACTAAAGGCATAAAATTTTACAGAGATAAAAAGATTTCTTAGAAGGCCATTCATCATTTCCCAAAGGATAGAGAGGAAGATGACAGCCTAGTGAAAGACTTGGGTGGGTGTTATGATGTTAGCTCCATTAAAGGTTTCTGGGCCAAAGTTCTTATGGTGATCATGGAGTATGTGTCTTTCAATGGAAGATAAAAATGGGCCCATTCTTATCACTTTGTGTTGTTAGGTCATTTTTGTCATAAGGTGAGAATTTCTTTCCCCTTCTACTTGTTGCAATCGCTCTGTCACAGCATTACTAACCATAGGAAGAAGGATAGAAAGCCCATTCTACATGAGGGATTGATTCTCTTGATTGTTGAACATGTTAAAAAAGTTGCGGCCTCCAATGCTCTTATTATTTCCCCGAAAGACTCAGGCACTGCAAAGGTTGGGAAACAACATAGGGTTGTTGATGATAAGGTGGAATCGACTATTAAAAAGATGAAGTTTGAGAAAAATATGGGAATGGACACAGACTCGGATGCTGTGAGTGTTGATGGCTATGATGAGACCGACTACATTCCCCATTCCCAGTCCAATGATGACAACAAAGAGTCTCTTTCTGTCTCAGCGAGTGCCTCTGATGAGGAAGAAGTTAAAAATGAGGAAGCCCACAGTGTTAAGGAAAAAAGTAAAATGCCTGAGGTTGTTGAAGAGGATGTGGGAGGTCAAAAAGTCCCCATTTTGGTAAATTATATGAGTTTGAAAGAACATGACATCCCCATCTCTCCGAAGCTTGAGGTTCTTATGGAGGTGCATTCAGAACAGAAAGAGGCAGATTCTCCAGGTCAAGAAAATGTTGATAAGGACCATATCCCTGCTTCCTCTAAGAACATCCCTTTCTCTTGACTGGTGGATATGCAAGAGAGGAATGTCCAGCTTCTCCAGGAGGACATGGATGATAAAATTGAGCCCCCATTTGGGGTTCTTCAAACTGCCAAAGCTATGTCCTTGTACTCATTTCAACTGATGAAATGGGTATCTAAGGAAATCAAAAGTCTTAATTTGAACTACAGAGCTCTGTCTTCTCATGTTGATCTTATTAACTCTGGGTCGGCAGGGGATGAGGGCAAACAGAACACAAAGGATGAGAAAAATCTGAAGTCTCTGCATGAGAGACTAGACACCTTAGAGAATACTGTGAAAAAACATATGAAGGACAATAATGTCTTCATGGGTACTACTATGGAGTTTTTTAACTCCAAAAAATCTAAGATGGATTCCCCCACTATGAAGATCGATGAACACAAAGACGACAATGAAGATGATGGATTGGAAAAGCGCACGTGTTCAGCCAGGAAGAAAAAAATTCTAGACAGGATTTCAGAGCTGTCAGATTTCAATGTGGCCATCAAAAAGGTCTTTGAAGCAAAGAAGGAAGAGGAGGGAACTCAACTGGAGTTGGCCTAGCTCTGGTGTTCCCCTATTTTTTGGCATGTCATCTTTTGGTTACTGGAGGCTGGAGAGTCTGGCTGGTTTCTGGCTTTCTTCTCTGGCTTTCTGTCTTCGTCTAGGTTTGTGGGCTGGTTCCCAGTCCTATCTTTGTTTAGTCTTTTTTTTTTCTTATCTTTTTTCTTTAAATGTAAGGCGTTTCAGGTCCCCATAAATCCTTTTTTTACCACCAATCAAAAACATTATGATCATGCTCACACATACAATATCTTGAAAATGTATAAAATGATATCCTATGACCGTTCCATCTAGTACTTCACCGATCTGAAGGAACAATCAAATTGTTTACTATCTATCACTAACTAATTTAGCATTTACCCAGTTTGAGTCCATTCAAACATAACCAACTTAATTCTCCATATCAAACATTGTGATGGCAAAGTTAACATCAACACACATGATATAACCTTCCATAAGATTAGCAACATTATAAAAATACCGCAACTCATGATTCACTTACACAATATCAGGTAACATACTAAAACTTTAAGTCAAGTAGTTGACATCAATGACAACCAAATAACCAATGTCATGGATTTTTTCTTTCTTCCTGGTGAATGGTAAAAGGCCATCAAAAGCATGGATGGGGGTTTCGACATATGGTCTCTTCCAAATATATTATCAGAAGTCACAAAGGCAATTATGTGTTACCTGATCTAAGATGGGAAGTTTGGTAGTATTTTCAATTACCATTTCATTATCTTGAATCATTTCCATCATGATAAGGCTATTTCTATTTTATTTTATTTGGTCTCCTCACTCAACCATAGTGTTTTAGCTCATAGGAAGAAACCCTCCTCTACAATCCTTCATGAGGATCTTATTGTGTTGCTTATGGAACATGCTGAAGCCCTCCATGTGGAGAAATTTCCCCCTCCTTAAAATAATATTGAGTTTAAGAAGAACATAAGAGTTCACCAAGGGGACAAATTCTGAACACTGAGATGTTGATTCAGATGGAGATGAAGTTTTCCATATTTATAAGGTCAAAGGTAAGTTGAAAAGTGGTATTTCTATGCCCTCCTCCTCTCGAAAGAAGGTAGTGGTGTCCTCAGACGATGACCTTGGTTGAGGTTATCCATTACTCTTTGGACAATAAGCAAAAAAGTTAATAAAAAAAGGCCAAATCCAGTGACAAAAAATAGAAAGGAAAGACCAAAATCACTAAACCTTCTCCTAAGAATGTAAAAATGCCCCCCTTCTCGACTCCTCTATCACCTCCTAAATAGAGTTCCCCTATTCTTTGGGATTTCAAGGACGAGGATAAGGGGAATAACTCCCCTGTTTTACAGAAATTTGTTTATAATGAGAACTTGAGAATGTGGAGACTACTCCTATGGATCTAGGTAGGGACACTCTACTAGAAAAAGTGTTCTTCAATTTTGGACAATTCTTCTATCAATACTTTGGTTAAGAATCTATTGTAGAATAAGAGGCTATTTTTTATTAGATTATTATAGAGATTAATAACCTGAAGAACAACTCTCCCTCTGTTCAGAAACTAGATGATATTCTTGCAAGAACTCACACTTTGGCCAAAGGAATCAACGATATCAAGCATGACCATGAAGAGAAAATATGCAAACTGGAAGATACCATTAAGGTGGTTCATGATAAGTTGAACATGGTTGTTTCTATGAGTAAAGCCACCATGAAGGACACCCATGAAGGTCTGAGAAAACTCAATGAGCAAGTTGTTATTCACAACCTTCCAAAGGAGGATTTAGAGGTGAAGAAGAGGAGTAAATAAATTGTGGAGGATAAGGATGTTGAGGTCGAAACAAGGACCACCTCTACTATGTCGGGTCCTGCTACCAGGCTGAGAAGCAAGGACAAAGGTTTGACCCCTTTAGACAACATATTAAAGAAAGTGAAGGGCATGAATGAGAACATCATTAGGAAAAATGATAATTTAGTTAAGATGTTATAGGTTAGTTTGGGGTTTGTTTTCCCCTGTGTTTTTGCTTTTTTTGGCATCTGGGTCCTATTTAATTGGTGTCTATTTTATCTTTTGAATAAGATCTTGATTTTTGTTGGTAAAATTGGTTTTTTGGTCCTTGTAAAACCAATTTTCTCTTAATAAAACACATACACAATATTTCTAGTGCAATTACTAAGTAAATAAACCTCCAAGTTTTCAACAGAATATTTACATTCTCCAATTCAACACATACATCCTCACATTGATTATACAATCCCATCTCAAAAATCAACAAAATAGATTAATCAAGAATAATCTTTTAACTTTTAATACATATTCAACTTACATTAATGACAACTTCATGAACTATAAAACTTGCATCTTAAACCTTCTTTTAACTACTTTTAAAACCATATTTTAAAATTCTACCTCTAAAATTAAGTCCATAAGTTACTATTTAAATTACCTTTTTACGAGCCCTACCAATGTAAGCAATTAATGATAATTATACTTGATATTCTTAATTCAATTTAATCTCTTTAAATATCTCATTTTTCCTAAAACAAAATTAATATCAAATATCAAAAGTAACAATCTTTAGCTCTATGAAATGTAATCTCATCTAAATAACATAATTCTATTTTTCATCAATTAAAGAGCAAATAAAATCTACTTTTACCTACTTTTCAATCTACATCTCAATTCCATCTTTCTATATAAACCATTTTAAACACTTATTTCTAAAATTCATTTTAACTGTATATAAATCTAAAACATAAGCATTGACAAGAAACAAAAGAAATAAAAGCCTACTGCACACTACCATAAAATTACTATGCCCACATTTACAAAACCTATATTACACCTTAATTTGCATGAAAAATACATTAGAAACTTACGTACTAAATCATATCATTAAACAAACTGTCACAACATAGTAAACTCGGTGCAAACAAAACAGCTTGCACAAGTTTTAAACACCCTAGATAAAACATAACACAACCATATCTATTTTTCCAACTAAACACCCAATAGTAAAATATGATTTGGGCATGTTGAGAGTGATAGAACAACTAGTTTGTAATGGACAAAGGCGACAGAGAGAAAAATAATTCACGGAGAAAGAGAAGAGAAGAAAAGTAATACAAGATTACATCTAAATTTTTTAAAAGAAATACATTGTCTCAACGTAATAAAAACAGCCAGGAAAGTCTCAAAAACACCAACTTTATAAAAAAAAAAAACATGTTTAAGGCATGACTTGGAGTACCACTTGGTTTCACAATGAGTGGGGGAGGAAATCAGTAGCAATGAGTATACTTATGTAGTTGTGAGCAGACCAGCCTCCTAGTGGCTCTGCAAAAAAAAACTGATTTAATATAAGAAATGGAAGTAGAAGAGGGTCCACAGGGTGCATACGTTTGTTTCTTATTTCCTCCTCATAATGCTTTGATAGAAGAGGAGAGGTATCAATGAACAAGATAAAAGGAAAACAGAATAAGAGTTTGTGAACTAATGCTTGACTCAAACCAAAAACATATATGGCCACTCAGACTGGGAGAGTATCACGTATTGAACAAAAGGCTTAAAGACTGGTGCCAATGCCAGTGATCTGGGGGTACCAGCACAACAAATTCTACCGTGTGTCATATAATTTAGTTGTAAACCAAAGATTTATATAATCTTAACCCCTCACAACTTAATCACTAATAAATAATTTATAACAAAGTGTTCATACTAATAAATAGAACTCAATAGTAAATATTTTGGCTTAAAGAATGTACTTTAAGTTTTGGTTTGTTTAGAGAGTTCATCTAAAAGTATACTAATAGATGAAATCTATTTAAAAAATTAGTATGATTTTAGATAAACCACTTAAACAAGTCACTTGCTCATAAAAAATAATAATAGGTATGAATTGACACGTAAATAGAGGGTCTATACACTCAAAACTCCATGTTGAATATTGCAAGCCATGGATTCCTTTTAACATTGTATTTCAATTATGAAGAATATTATAATATTGTTGTAGAAGTTTCTCAATTTTTTTGTGAGGTTTGATGAGAGTGCTAAAACCTAAGTGACATAAGAAAAATGACTAGTGAATTTCACAAATTATAAGGAAAATTAACAAATAAGTGTATGGAACTAAAAAATTATATCCAAAATTTGATTGATAGAAGTGATGTCAAAATTGAAGGAAGTGGGTTGATATTAAAAAACAATAATGAGAGACACACATCCTTTTTAAAAATACAATCAAACAAATCCAAAATGTCCACACCTACAATATGAACTACAATAAAGTATCTTATTGGTCACTCATAATATAAAATACAGACTATTATTTTAAGATATTCAATTCATATTACTTAAATATTTATTAATAACTTAAATATATGATAAATATATCTGACTTTTATAATATTAAATCTATATCACCACATGATTTAAGTTTAAAATATAAATAAACAACAATTATATAATTATATTATTTTATTAAAAATAACATAACTTCATCTATTAAACATTTATTAAAAATTCAATTTATATTTTTATATATTTAAGATAATTAAATTTATATTTTAAACTGAATATTAAAAATATTTACTCCTAATTTATTCTTGCCTTATAATGACCAATATTTGTTATTGGTTCATGGCAATGTTAGATTTTGTAAATGTTGCAATAACTTATAAAAGGCTTCCACAACTCTGTTTGTCTCGCCAATCCACACCATTCTCATGTTCTGATCTTCATCATATTCATCTTCTTCCCATTGCCGTAACACAAATGCATCTTTCCTTGGAAAGGGAAGAGATTGTGTGAAAACACCGATCCACACCCATTTCCCACTCACAACCTTCATCACTTCTTCGTCTGAATGTCGGACACTCTTAAGGGATTCATCAGAAGAGCAATTTGTAACATAGCAGAACATGGTTGCCTCGTTGGAAGAATGGAAGTCCTCTACCCTCACTTCATAGTCAACAAAAGTGAGACCAGGGAAGGTCTGGAAAGACTTGACAACCTCCTCCACGCCAGGCGCTGACCTTGCAAATATTACACAATCATCTGGCCATTTCTTCTGCAACAAAGCATACATAATAATAAGTTCGCTATTATGACATTTATAGCGGACCATTTTTTCTGCAAAAAGCATGCATCATTAATCAACCCAAAAACACTTCTCACGTGTTACTAACCACTTTTACCTTCATAGTTTGAAGACAGGGTTCAAGTGCCGATATGTTCCACGCTGACAGCTGTACTCTTCTCAAACTCTCTGTATTTTCTAGACTTTGTATACCTGCCGCCTCCCAACAAGTGTGTGATATCAATGTCTTCAATGACCTGCAATTCTCTAAGCCTTCTATTTTCTTCAACTGTTGACCACACCCTCTGATTTCTAATTCTCGGAGTGAGAGTGACTCTGCAAAATTTGGAAGCTCGTCTAATCCTTCGTCACAGTCCTTTATAACCAGACTCTCTAGTTTAGGCAGAAAAAAATTAGGGCTTATCCTTTTCAGCTTTGGACTTCTTACCACTTCTATACTCTTGACTGATTTTGGCAAGCTATCGATCTCTACTAACTCGATAATTCCACAAAGGTCTAGTGATTCGAGGCAGGGGCAACATTGTTGAGAGATTGATATCCTCGTCACAAGATACAAATTATCCAATGATATACTTTTGAGGCTGCACAATGAAGAAGAAAAGCACCCCGACTGGATACTCAACTCGGTCAGAGGGCAGCGATCAATCTCTTGAGATTGAAAGTTTGTAAGCTGCTCTAGTGTTTCTGGTAAGGATTTCAACTTATGACACCCAGAAATTTCAAGTTCGGTCAAGGAGGATAAATTCCCGATAGAAGCTGGCAGAGCTGTCAACAAACTGCTTCCTATTCTCAGGTACTCCAATTTGCTCAGTTGACCAATGCTATTTGGTAATTCCATGAAGCGTGTGTAGCTCAAATCCAACTTCTTGAGTGATCCCTGGCTTGTGACCAGCTGAGGCAACTCCTTCAATTCAACACAGCGGCTAAGTATCAGGGTCTCCAGCTTTCTCATATTTTCAAGAATGTCAGGCGGGAAGCTGAGATTGCTGCAACAAGTGAAATCAATATATTGCAGATTTATGAGCTGCTTGAACGAAGCTGGCAACATCATCAATCCACTGCACCATCCCAAATGTAGATGCCGCAGGTTTGTCAAATCGCCGAAACTATTAGGCAGCGAATTGAGCATGTTAAATTCATCTAGCTCTAAGTGCTCCAGCGATTGGAGAAGGCAAAACTCTTCTGGTAGAGAAAACTCTTCTGTACTGCTTGACGCAAGACATATCTTTTTCAAATGTTGTAGACGTCCTATTGAGCTTGGAATTAATCGCGGGTACCAGAAATAAAAGATAGAGAGCTCTCTGAGCTGCACAGGTGGCTCCAGCGACGTTCATATTTTATTAAGACAAGACAAAACAACTAATGTAAAAGATCTACGATATGGCTGTGCATTAATAACCCTAAAGAAACGGAAGATACTTACATCGCAAATCTCGCTCCACAGTTCTTCATCAAGAGTAATATGAGAGCAGGAACCATATAGCTGTAAAATTCTGAACTTCTTGGGCCAAAGCCAGAGCGTTAAGTTCTGGAGATAATTAAAGTCACTTTTCCATCGCAACCAGACAAGGCCTGCTGATAGTTCTGCTAATTCTTCTGTAAAATAATTGTTTTGAACAATCAGGATTTCAAGTTTCCGCCGCTCAAACCTTCTACCCGATTTTCTCACACGCTCCAGAAGCTTCATCCACTCTTCATACAAATTTTCTGTTTCTTCTCTAATCCCCCTAACCCCCCGAATCAGCACGCTTTCCTAAATGAAAAAATAGACCAAAAGACAGCGAGATTATAAAACAGTTAGCAACAGCATCTCTGTATCAAAATACTGGATGGCATGCAAAACAGTAAATGAAACTCACCTGTCCCTCCAGTTCAATATCTTTAATTTGCTGTACTGACCAAAGACGGTACGGAGACTTTGCAATTTCTTTTCGCAATACAATTTCTTTTCCCAAATCCCTGAGATGATCGTGCATTCTTATTCGGTTTTCCTCATCCACCTCAACTAGACACTTACTTTCAAGTACTGTAAAACTGTAGAGCCCATTCCATCCAGACTCAGACCCATCCCACACTGTCACGGCCAACTCTTTTTCTTCTCCTATAAAGAAACAACATATATCTAAAAATATCTCTTTCTCTTCCTCATCCAATGCATCAAAGCTCACTTTTAGTATGCTTTTAATGTCCTTGGGCAATAACCTGGACGCCACCTTTAATTGAGCATCCCAATAATCTGGAGACTTTCCACGAACTAAACCTCCTAATACCTTAAGGGATAAGGGCAATCCCTGACAAACTTTTAAAAATTCCTGAACACGGCTTTCGAATTCATCTATTAGAGAGGCTTGTGGGAAAGCATGACAGCAAAAGAGGCTCATGGCATATTTGGGATTTAGTTTTTTCATCTTATAAATGCAGGCAATTCCCCATGATGTAAGAATGTCAGATTCTCGACTTGTCACAACAATTATACTATCATGTCCAAGACTATGTTTTATTGGCATTAGAGATTCCAATTGATCTCGATGATCTACATCATCTTAAGTACAATAAACACCTGAATAGATCTCAAATACTTTGCTATGATTGCTTTTCCATGTTCTATATCATTAATTTTGTCTACATCATGAAAGCCAAGGTCTTTTAACATCTTTCTTTGTGTCTTGTGCAGATCATTCTTAGACACATCCTTCACATTGGGAATAAAACTGCATTTATAGATGGAATCTTTTGTCCTGTTATAATATTCTTTTGCTAGTGTGGTTTTGCCACACCCACCCATGCCAACAATTCCCACAATTCTTACATCTTGAGAAGAATCAAATGCATTCCTTTCAAAGTCTTCTACAATTTCTCCAAGACCTATAGGATGATCAGCTACCACTAATGGATTCTTCTGAGAGTGCTTCTTTACATAACTTTCAATAGCCTTCAACAAGTCTGCTTTCCCTTCATCACTAATCACAAAAACACAATTAACAAAAGTTAGTTTTTTTTCCTTAAAAATAAGAAACTTAAATGAATAAAATTTACTAAACATTTTTTTTTTTTTTTTTACTGATCATAACCATTTCACATTCGTGGAATTTTTTAGTTTGTTAAATAGAAAACTGGAATATATCTAATAACTGAATTAGTTTTAAAAATTAGTTATTAAGAAATTAAAAAATATTGTTCAAAGAATATGAAGATTTATGTTTTTTTTTTGAATATTTTTGTATTGTGATATTTATTAGCAATTGTTTCATAAATAGATATCAATTTGTTATCATAATTTGTTTAATTTTTTTTTTAAAATTAATTGTTATTAGATGATTGATTACATTTGAATAGTAAAGAAAGTTTACCTCTAATTTTATAATTTGACATATTTAATTGTCAAATAACTCAATCCACTAACATTATTTCCATGAAACAAGAACACAAACTCTAAACTATGCTTCTTTTTTTTGAAAAACACATTGTTAAGCAACAAACAATCTTTAATCATTTTTGAAATGTTTAAATTGCTGACTCTATTTCTTGAAGTGATTTGATATTATTGTGTTTTAAACTTAAGTGATTTGATAGTGTTGTTCTGCATTGTGTAGTCTATGATTGCATTTATATGGTTTTAGATGCCCAATTGATTTCAATTGTGCACTTCCTTAACAAATTATAGGGTTGTGGACAAAAACTAATTGGGGGCTATTTGTTTTATTTAAAATTTATTTTATTTTATTTATTATATATATGAAAATATAAATTGTATGTCTTATTTATTTTTGAAATATAGTGTTTATTATTATATATTTATATTTTGAAATGTAAAAGATTGTCGAATATAAAATAAAAGATAAGAGTTTTTGTAAACATACTCATGTCTCTAAACTCCACCCTTGTTGCTATTGTAGAATGTATATCGACATTAATAAACATACTAAAATATAATGGTTGATATTAGGTCTTATTTTGATGTTATACTGAGCAATACTTAATTATTGATTATTTCCATTAATTAACATGTGTGCATTCATTATTTCTTTCACATTCTTTAATGGTATATTGTGTTTCCTAAATCAAGAAACTCATTTGTTTCACATTAGTCTTTCCTTTTGAGTAATAGTACTTACTTGTTAGAGTTTGGATTGACTAATTTCAAGTGACACCCTTCTTAATTTGTTATGTTAATTTACAAAAAAAATATCTATGGGCATTTAGTTATAACTCCACCCTTGTTTCTATTGTAGAATGTATTTCGACATTAATAAACATACTAAAATATAATGGTTGATATTAGGTCTTATTTTGATGTTATACTGAGCAATACTTAATTATTGATTATTTCCATCAATTAACATGTGTGCATTCATTATTTCTTTCACATTCTTTAATGGTATATTGTGTTTCCTAAATCAAGAAACTCATTTGTTTCACATTAGTCTTTCCTTTTGAGTAATATTACTTGTTAGAGTTTGGATTGACTAATTTCAAGTGACACCCTTCTTAATTTGTTATGTTAATTTACAAAAAAAAATCTATGGGCATTTAGTTATAACTACCAGTGTATGATTTTGCCTTTGTTTAAGTTGTTCAAGAACCCTATATTTTCTATGCAATATGTTCAAGATTTTGGTCCTCTTGACACATTATATGTTAGAGAAAATGGGTTTTCCATAAACATATGTGGTATTGCTTAGGGGTCAATGGTGTATGATTGTATTCTAATGGACATAGATATCTCCAAGGTTATTAACGAGGATATTATTTTGATGGTGGTGAATAGACCTTGCACTCAATTGCTTTATTATGAGGACCTCTTTAAATATCGACAAAGTTTTTCATTGATTTCTTGACTTTAGATTGATCACTCTCAATGCAAGCATACAACTACATGGTGGAGGAATGCCCACAACCATCACTTGAATATTAATGCTTTTAACTCTCTAGTTGATGATTCCTTTAGTTGATGACAAGTCTTCTTAGGATGTTGGGTCTTCTCTTCTTCTTCTTCCCCCTATGATAAGTCATGTTCCTCATGAGGTTGGCACAACTCTAGAGAGCCTCTGTCTTATGGATCCTTTGACTTTTATTGGTAAGCCATACCAACTCATAATATAATTTCTTAACTTCACATTTCCATTGTCTATGTTATGCCCTTGACTTTAGGGTGACAACTTTATGCTCACGAGGAGATTGATTATTGATTGGCATCTCTTAGAAGATATTTCTATGTTCGTATGCTACCCATTGATAGGACTTCTAAAGAGGCATCACCTCCTTCTCCTAAGCCTTAAGACGTAGAAGATAACATGTCTTGGACAATTGTTCAAAGACAATAGAATGCTCTTCCTACATTTGTCTCTCTCAATCACATATAAGAGTTAAGGATGTGAGATTGAATAGCATAAATTCTAAAATTGTCTAGGCTACATCATTGGGTGTCATTTATGCCTAGAAACTTAGTTGTAATTATGTTAGATCTTGCTTGGAAACTTGGATGTAGTTGTATTGTTTATTTACCATTTGGGAAATTCTTGTGTAAGATGTTTGTTGTTTGAGCCAATGTGCAAGGTTTATGGTCACTTTGAAACCAACTTATCTTTATCAAAGCTATCAACTTATGATTCTTGGGATGAGGATGCATAATATAGGCTTATGAACCTTTAATTAGAGGCATGTCACAATGTCTTTGAAAAACACTCAATGAGGGGCAAACATTTCTCAATGGGTTTGTTTGTTGCCTCCACTATGTTTAGGCAATGGCATTTTCTCTCCAAAGTTCAATATCTTAATTCAACTTGGCATAACTATGGCTTCCTAATCCCTCCAACCATATCTTCTCCTATGACACCAAAGGTTATGGTTCAAGTTGGTCCTTTGTTAGTTTGCAAGTTGTCTAAACTTAATCTCAACACTTCGTCTCCCAAGTCTCCTTTTTACATTGGTGTTAAGTTAGTTCCCAAGGTGGGTCTACTAAATATTGCAGCCACTTTTGTTGTTTTGAGTGGTGCAAATACAATTCTATTATTTGTGGTTGTTCATTCAACGATTGATAAACTGATTGTAGTGTTATAAATTGTAACACTTTATAATTTAATATTCTATTTGGGTCCCTACTTTAGTGTGCCTTTTGTATACAAGTTTAAACCTATTTGGGTCCTCTTCTACTATATAATTGAATTATCAATTATGCATTTTTAACCATCATCAAATACTCAAATTAGGACATGATTTAACACCAGAAACCAACACTCATGATTCCTTTGTAGAGGTCCTCTTTTGGTGGACTAGGATTCCCAACATACTTCTCCTACCAAAATTCCTCAAAATTGCAACAATTGCTAGTGCCTAGAAAATAGAGAAAGGATCAAAATATAATGTGAGATGTTATTGATTCAAACAAGGCCTTTAAATAGGCACTACAAAAATCGTTCAAACTGTCAACAGTGATAACCGTTGACACTTATATAACCAGTATTTTACTAAGAAAACTAATGTAATACTACGCCTACATTCCCCCTTATTACATTAATCTGAAAAAAGAGTGGAAGTTGCAAGGGTTTTAAACCCAACCCTCTGGAGACTTTGATGAAACACCTTCACCAATCCTCCTTGCTCGCTCAAGAAACACCAAATTGACTGCACCAATGGATCTCCTGACCACGCTCGCTCAAAAAACACTGAACTGTCTGCATCAATGAATCTCCTAACTACAAAACCTAAAGCCGTCTTCACAACATGAGTGTTCCCACCTCCCTTGCACAATGAGACACATTTTCTCCAAAATTCCACATGTCCTCCGAGTGTGTCTAATGCCTCCTCCAGTGCTGCACATGAGACGCCTTTCCTCCAAAAGTCCACATCTCCTCCAAGTGTGTCTAACGCCTCCTCAAGTGTTGTGGAAACAATCATCACTAATATGCCTGCACATGAGATACCTTTTGTCTGAGAGTCCACATCTCCTTCTAACATGTCTAACGCCTCCTCAAGTACTCGACAAATCTTCAAATCCTCCCCCCCCCCCGCTTGAAGGGACAATCATGATGCCAAGCCCATCTTCTCTTCACGGACACAAGTATGTGAAGCCCCTTCTTTTCTTTAGGGACAAATCTACCAAGCCCCAACTTTTCTGGGACACAAATAGGTTGCTTCTCATGCAATGAATCATCCCTAAGACAAAATCTATCTTGGGATGATGGAAAACCTCTCTCCTCCATTGCCTCCATTGCCTCCAACCTCCTGTAATATCTTTTCTATTATTTAAAGTACAAATCTTTCATAAACTCATGTACTGTGAGGTGGACTGTCACCATCAAATGAGTCATTTGTATGTACCACAAATCCACAAAAGTGTGTCTCACCTTCAGTTGCAACAAAAGTTGCATTTTTCTTCAACTTTCCATTGATGAGATCTTTGGCCGGCTGAATGCAATTCATCTGCACATGTCCATTTTTCTGACAATAAAAAGCATTTGAATTCTTTTCTAGTTGAAATGTCTTTTTGAGGGAAACCAAAGCACATTCCTTAGAAATTTGATGACCCTTATTAGCTCTACTTCCTTTATCAATTAGAGAAGAAAATATTGTTTCCAAGCTAGGATTCATTTTGTTCAAAGTGAAAACAATATGATCAAATCTTGATGGAATACTACTCAGTAAGATTACCTTGGCATCATCATCAACAACTTTAGAGTTAACACCTACAAGTGGATTAGGAAGAGAAAGAAAAGTACTTATGTGTTGAACAATATTATCTCCCTCATTCATCTTCAACCAGAGCAAGTGTTGCTTTATGGATATTTTGGCGCTAGAAGCTTGTGAACCAAAAAGAATATTGAGCAATGGTTGAGTTGTAATTTGAAAGGAGATAAAATGTTTGAGGAAAAATAATGGCTGTGAATACTGGTCCAATGATTTTGACACATTTTGTAAAGATTGTGGTATTAAGAGATAGAAGACAACTCTGTATTCTCCACAAGATAATGGAGTTGTAGAAAGAATGAACAAGACCTTGATGGAGAAGGCTAGGAGTATGTAGAGTGGTGCTGGACTAGAATAAAAGCTTTGGGCTGAAGTTATAGCCACTACCTGCTACCTGATATATAGGTTTCCTACATCAACTCTTGTTGATAAGACACCAATGGAAGCATGGTCGAGCCACAAGCCTTCACTTAGACGTCTAAGAGTTTTTGGTTGTGAGGCATATGCTCATATGCCAAAGGAGTTCAATGGACAAAATTGGATAAAAAAAGTTGTTAAATATATATTCATCGGATACATTTTAGTGTGAAAGGATACAAGCTTTGGGATCCTGTTGCACAAAAGGTATTTTATTCCAGGAGTGTTATTTCTAGAGAAACTAAGATTTCTTCTGTAACAGTGCAGCGAGAACAAATAGAAGAAAAGAAAGATGTGACTTAAGTACCTGCTACACCAGAGAAAGTTGAATCGAGGCCCCTAGAAAGACAGGAAGTTGAGGAGAGCTCTATGAGTTTTGAATCGTGAGAGGAAGAAGAGGAACCTGAACTTGAGCTTGTTTAAAGGTCTACTAGACAAAGGAGACCACCTGAAAGGTATGGATATTCTCATTATGATTGGAGATGCATATTCACTTTGAATGATAATATTGATACACCAATATTTGTAGAATAGGCTCTTGGTATGAATGATTCAGAGTCCTGGAAACTAGCTATAGATGAAGAGATGGTAGCTCTGAAAAGGAATGATGCATGGGACCTTGTACCATTGTCTGAAGGATGGAAGCTCATTGGTTGTAAATAGGTGCTCAAAAAGAACATAGGTTCATATGGAAGCATTGAGAAGTACAAATCACAATTGGTTGTGTATTGTCCTAAAATGTAAGCACCTGACTTGTGCTCATTTTAGGAGCATTTTGTGCCTACTTTAGTCTATTTTCTATGGTAAGACCTCATATTGCACTTAAAGGAATACATAATTCAAATATAGGTCCTCCTTCCTCCTTCAATCTTGCTTGAACTCGAGGTTGGCTCTCACTTTTAGGCATGATTTCATATTTTACATCCATTCCCATAATTCATTCCCTCACCTAGGTCCCATACATTTATATTTGGATTTTAGAGTCTATCCCGACATCCTAGCAACCTGCATTTTCTCCCTCTTCTCCTCACATTCCCCAACATCCTAGGAAAATTTGAGGTGATTTGACCTCGAATAAGTTGACTTGTCGACTTGTTCTAGGGTTTTTGAGCCCAGATTTGGCCCAGGGCCCAATGTCAGGATTTTTCTTTGGGGTTGAGATTTGTGCTCAACCTAGATTTGATTTGGGCCTGGAAATGAGTATAAAAGGACATCTCTCCCTCTCATTTTCATCAATCCACTATCATGCAAAGTTATTGTTATCAAGCATTCAAGCATCCAAAAATCCAAGTAATCAAGAATCCAAGTGCAAGGAGGCCATCGAGAGTCATTCAATCATTCAAACAAGGTGTTTCCTTCTATAGATCTAGCTTCTTTCCCCCATTGGAGGTTAAGAAAAGGAGTTTGACATCAAGGAAGGAGATTTGCATTCATTCGTCAAGTCTTCCTCTTCTCTCTCTTCCCCAATCAAACATTGTGGCGAATTACAACATCTACTACATGAGGTTTTGTCTTACATGATTTCTTTTTTGGTTTTTGTGTTGAGTCAAAGTTATTGCATCAACATACTTGACTGCATTTAAAGAGATAATTGCATCAACATGCTATGATATGCTTTATTGTCTATATCTAATATCTGCTACATGACAACACTCTTTTCATTCATTTCATTTCATATCAAGGTTGATTCCTAAACAGGGGTTTGACTGAGGCAAACCCCTCCCTTCAACCTTCTTCCCGTTCTTTTTGTGTGCAGTTCAATAGGTTACAAAGTTGCAGATCTTGATTTGGAAGGTACAGGTATCGTCATAGATCCTCAAAATATTTCATCAGATTTGGAATAGTTGTGAACAAGTCGACCTAGTACTTTTTGACTGAAATTTGCACAGAAGACAAATACAAGCCCAAGAAACCCAAATTCAAAGTTACGATAGATTCTAACATTCTGGTGACAGTCAAATCTAGTTTCGAAGTACTATTCCTCCTATTTCACTTTCAAGGTGCATTAGTTCATTCTTGCTTGCACTTACTTTCATAGATCATATTTACTTTTAATCCTTTTCCATTTTCCATATTTTCAATATCATTTTATATCTATCTAGGAATTCAAAACCATACATTGTGTAGATCTTGCATTGGCTCCCTTGCTCCCTCGGTTGTGCCAATCAAATTTACTTTGTGGCGGATTTGCATTCCCATGTATACCAAATCTTGGTGAGTGCTCTACATCCTAGCATTGCTCACCATTTTCTTTTATACAGGTTACAAAAGGTTACTCCCAAGTTGAGGGAGTAGATTATGTTGAAATTTTTTCTCTTGTAGCCAAAATGACATACATTCATTTTTTGCTTTCTATTGCAGCAACTTATGATCTAGAGATCGAGCAAATGGATGTGAAAATAACTTTCCTTAATGGATATTTAGAGGAAGAAACTTACATGACATAGTCGGAGCGCTATGTGGTGAAAGGTAAAAGTCATTTGATCTGTAAGTTGAAGAAATCCTTGTAGGTGTAAACAAAGTCCTAGGATGTGGTACCAAAAGTTTGATAAATATGTATTGAGTTTAGGATTTGTGCGATCTAAATCTGATCACTGTGTATATTTCAAATCTGGTGGTGATCATTTCCTAGTTATTGCCTTATATGTTAATGACATGTTATTTATTGGTAAAGGGAAATGTCTGATTGCAAAATTAAAATCTCAGCTTTCAACAAACGTTGAAATGAAAGATCTTCGTGCAACAAGACACATTATGGGAATGGAGATTATAAGAGATAGACAAAACATAAAGCTTTGGCTAGGCCAAAGCAAGTATGTTGGTACCATACTGAGAAGATTCAATATGCAAAATTCTAGACCGTTGTGTGTTCTTGTTGCAATGGAAACTGAGCTTTCTAGTTCCTATTGTCCTACATCCCCATTGGAGATGGAAGAAATGAGTTAAGTAGCATACCAGAGTGTCGTTGGAAGTTTAATGTATGTTATGGCCCAGGTAGTTGGAGTTCTTTCCTGTTACATGTCTAATCTAGGAAGAGCACATTGGGATGCAGTAAAAAGAGTTTTCAGATACTTGTGAGGTACCTCAGAGTAGTCTATGTTTTCATGGAACAGGAAATGAGCATTCCTTAGATATTTGAGGCTATGTGGATTCAGACTGGGCTGGTGATGTTGATAAAAGATCCACCAGTGCATATGTGTTTGTATTATTTAGTGGTGCAATTAGTTGGATGAAAAATTGACAAGCTATGGTTTCTTTGTCCACTACAAAGGCAAAGTATATGACAGCTACTCATGCTTGCATGGAAGCCATTTGGCTCAAAAGACTGTGTTCAGATATAGAGTTCAAACACGGTGCAATGACAAATTATAGTGACAATCATTGTGCAATATGCTTAGTGAAGAACCTGATATTTCATGCTAGGACCAAGCACATTGAAGTGCAATATCATTTTGTGGGAGATATGGTTGAGGATGACAAGGTAAAGTTGGAGATGGTAGAAACTTTGGTGAATGTTGTTGATTCATTAACTAAGCTTGTGAGCACAGAAATGTTCAAATGGTGTTCGGAGTCTATGGGCCTCTCATCCCCTAGTAATTGAGTCCATGGTTGTATGGATCCCCTGACTCTTGTAAGGTATTCAACAAGTAAGAGAATGTTGATAAAATATGTGTCTGAACCTTGAAAATAGCTCTAAAAGTAGTTGATCAGGATGGAATTGAGAAATAATGAAATATAAATTTAGTATTTTCTATTTCTCAGTAAACTGCATTTTTGAAGGTCTTCAGGGCATTTCAGGGCCTATCTCCTCTGGGGAAGGGGAAACTCAGTTTCACTTCCTGGTTTTGGGTATACAATTTTTTATTATCTTTCCAACGAAGTAAATGGTTCGCAAATCAGACCTAGGAATAGAAAGTTATGCCTTCTCCAAGTAGGCCTACATTTTAATATAGTTTTTTGAAATTTTTGGTAGTTTTAATAAGTTTATTTGTAATAAACATTATGAGGACTCTTCATTTTGTTTCCAAGGTATTCCAATGACCCTTGGGATCCATTTTGGGGCCTATCTCCTCTGGGGAAGGGGAAACTCATTTTCACTTCCTAGTTTTGGGTCTACAATTTTTTATTATCTTTCCAACGAAGTAAACAGTTCACAAATCGGACCTAGGAATAGAAAGTTATGCCTTCTCCAAGTAGGCCTAAATTTTTATATAGTTTTTTGATATTTTTGGTAGTTTTAATAAGTTTATTTGTAATAAACATTATGAGGACTCTTCATTTCATTTCCAAGGTATTCCAATGACCCTTGGGATCCATCATATTTGTATAAACTCCAATTTTGAATAGAATGGTTCACTTTTTGGCTTGCAATTCTGTTGTTAGTCTTCTGGTTTTTATATTGAACTTGACAATACCACAGGTATCACACTAGGTATTGTAATCTGATTCATAATTTAGGTTAGTAGTTGACACTTTTCTGTGTCGGTGCCTTAAAATAGGGAATATTAGTTGTCAAAAGATGCATTGTCTATACTATATTATGGGAGGCCCACTTTTAGAGATAGTATGACACATTTCATGACAACTGTAAGGGTCATTAATAGGGGAGAAGACTTTGGATGTGAGTGACTATTTTTAACCAGATTCTTTCTTAACTTGGGAAACACATGTCAAGGATGGGCAACACGTGTCAAGGAAGTTTTGCTGATGTAGGCAACGCCAAGTCCCACTGCTTGGGTTTTTCACCAACAATGCACCGTAACAGGTTTCCCAAACTTTGATTGACCACCTCAATTTGCCCATCAGTTTGGGGATGATAGGAAATGCTAAACTGCAACTGTGTTCCCATCTTCTTCCATAAGGTCTTCCAGAAATGACTCAAAAATTTAGTATCCCTATCAAATGTGATAGTCTTTGGAATCCCATGGAGTCTAACTAATTTTGAGAAGAATAAGTTGGCTATCCTTGTGGCATCACTAGTCTTTTTACAAGCAATAAAATGAGCCATTTTAGAGAATCTATCAACAACAACAAAAATAGAATCTGCACCTCGCTGGGTGTGGGGAAGCCCCAATACAAAATCCATACTTACATCTATCCACGGTTCGATGGGTACAGGTAGAGGTGTATACAAGCCTGTGTTTTGGGAGTGACCCTTAGCCACTTGACAGATTCTGCATCTTGCCACATACTTAGTAATGTCCCTTTTTAGTTTTGGCCAGTAGTATTTATCTACAGCCAAGGCTATTGTCTTGTCCTTCCCAAAGTGACCAGCCAAACCGCCACTATGAAATTCGCGAATAATATTTTCCCTCATGGAACCAGCTGGTATAAAAAGTTGTTTTCCTCTAAAGAGGTAACCATCCTGCAGAAAGGAATCTCCTCTCGTATGATCTGAAAGACTAGTTGTTGGCTCTTTAATCTTTTCTATAATTTCCCAAAAATCATCATCAGCCTCATACAAAACTTGAATAGACTCAAAACCAATGACCTCTGTTTCCATTGTAGTTATTAATGTAACACACCGACTGAGGGCATCAGCAACCTGATTCTGCTTTCTAGACTTATGCTTCAAAACAAAATTATACCCTTGCAAGAAAGACACCCATTTAGCATGCCTACCATTCAATTTCTTTTGTGTGTTCACATATTTTAAGGCCAAATGATCTATAAACAGTACAAATTCTTGTGGGACCAAATAGTGCCTCCAATGCCTTAAGGCTTGAACAATAGCATAAAACTCTAAATCATAGGTAGAATAGTTCTTCCTCACATCATTTGACTTTTCACTAAAAAAGGCTATTGGTTTACCTTCCTGGCTAAGAACAACACCTATTCGAACATGGGAAGCATCACAGTCTACTTCAAATACCTTATCAAAATTTTGAAGTGCCAATATAGGAGCTTTAGTTACCTTTTTCTTCAAGAACTGGAAACTTTCTTCAGCATTTGTTGTCCATGTGAATTCCTTTCCTTTCGTACAATCTATTATGGGCGCGACAATACTGCTGAAATTTTGAATAAACTTTCTATAGAAGGTTTCTAATCCATGAAAACTCCTGACCCCTATTATGATGGATGGACTAGGTCATTCTAGGATTGCCTGGACCTTTTCTGGATCCATCTGAACGCCATTTCCAGAAATGACGAAGCCCAGAAAAGCCAAACTATTTTGCATGAATCTACACTTCTTTAAATTTGCACAAAGCTTCTCTTTCCTCAGTACACTCAAGGATGATCCTAAAGTGTTGTGGGTGTTCTCCTTTGTTCTTGCTATAAATCTGGATATCATCAAAATAAACTACAACAAACTTACCAATGTAGGATCGTAAAACAGTATTCATCAATCTCATGAATGTACTTGGAGCATTATAGAAAGCCCAAATGGAATAACCATCCATTCATACAAGCCATCCCTAGTCTTAAAAGTTGTCTTCCACTCATCCCTTCATGAATTCGAATATGGTGGTACATCCACTTCGTAGATCAATCTTGCTGAAGTATTTGGCCCCTGCTAATTCATCCATCATATCCTCTATGCGAGGAATAGGAAACCGATACTTGATAGTGATCTTATTAATTTCTCTACTATCAGTACACATCCTCCATGTTCCATCCTTCTTCGGAGTTACCAATGCGGGCACAGCACATGGGCTCATGCCTTCTCTAACCAGGCCTTTCTCAATTAGTTATGTTACTTGCTTGTTGAGCTCTGCATGTTGTGTGGGGTTCATTCGATAAGCTACTTGATTAGGAAGAGTTTCTCCAGGAATCAGATCAATATGGTGTTGTATATCCCTTTTTGGTGGGAGACCGTCAGGTAGTTCATTTGGAATAACATCAGTAAATTCTTCTAGTATCTTTACTACATCATGTGGTACTATGTTTTCTAGTTCTTCACCCCTTTTTACTACCAATGCATAGTAGCAACCTATCACCTTCATTTCTTGGACAACATCCGTTGCAAACAACATGGTCTCATTCTTCCTCTCATCCTTAAGTGGTAAGAGAGTCACTTTAGAGCCATCCTTCCAGAAGGTATATGTATTTTTTCTCCATCATGCGTGATCTTTCTATCATACTGCCATGGCCTT
>MU226848.1:868965-881198 GCA_018584345.1 Thuja plicata
AACCAAGCATCTTTTATCAACAGTAACCTCATTTCCTTTCTTAAACCATGCAATACGGTAAGGACGTGGATGTTTCTCACATTGCAGATTTAATTTCTCTACCATTTCCTTAGCTACCATATTCTCATAACTACCCCCATCAATAATAACTTGGCATACCTTTCCCCCTGAAGTGCATCTAGTTCTGAAGATGTTGGTTCGAAGCCACGAATCATCAAAGTGTGTTTCAGGGACTTCTTCCTTCTCTGGAATGATCATTGATCTCCTCATCATGAGACTTTCTCCCACGTCTGGTAGGACTTCTTCTTCTGCTCCTGCTGCTATAAATTCTGGTTGAACCAAGTTCACTCTAGGCTGTCCTCCTTGATTTCTTTCTTGCATGTTATAATTTGAGAATTCAAAGGCTCTGTGTCCTTCTCCACACCTAAAACAAGTGAAAGGCCTTCTCTGGTTTTCCTAGCCTCTTCCGCTTCCGTAGCCTCGTTCTCTCTGAAACCCTCTTCCTCTTTCTTGATTTGAAGGATCTTGCCTAGCGTCTGTATTTTTTTCAAACCCTTGATAAGGCTCTCCTCAACCATTACTAGAACCTCCCCGAAATGGATTTGAGGTACCCCTTCGACCACCTTTATTCCTCTAGATATATTGCCTATTCTATTTTTCTTCAGCTTTTAGAGCTAATTAGTAGGCTTCCCCCATACTGTTAACACGATGCATGCTCAATTTGTCTTGGATGGAGAACTTTAGGCCATTCATATATCTAGCAGCCATCTGCTCATTATTTTCTTGGTGCTCTTTGCGAATGGACAACTTGTAGAATTCATTTGTATAGTCTTGCACTGAAGACAAGTTTTGCTTCAAATTCTGGAACCTCTGAAAGGGAGTTTGTGAATAATCCATGGGTAAAAAATTTTCTTTGAGCTTTTTCTCCACCTTGCTCCATGTCTTAATCTTTTCCTTTTCCTTTCTAGTTTGTTCCTTCTGGAGGTGATCCCACCATATCATTGCATGTCCTTTTAATTTTGTGCATGCAAACTTCATCTTCTTTTCTTCTGTCATAGGATTCCATTCAAAAAATTTCCCCATCTCGTTTAGCCAGTCTATTAATTCTTCTGGCTTAAGACTACCAACATAGTCTGAAACGTCAATCTTGATTGATTCAGTTCTTCCTTCTAAAGCCCTAAGAACTCTATCTTCATAGCTCATTTCTTCCAGCCTTTCTTCTATGTTTTCTTCATTTTGATCAGCATCTCCTCGGTTTCCCTCTTCATCAGATTCATTCCCTCTTTGTATTCCTTGATCATCCAGTCGCTCATTGAGTTTTTCAATCTGCCTTTGCATATCCAACATTAATCTTTGCATCGGTGTGACACCTCCTCTTCCTCTGCCTCTTCCTCTCCCACCCATCTTCTTGCTCTAATACCAAATGATGTAGCCCAAAACCTCAGAAACAACAATTCAGAGAAATTAACACAGTGCCAGAATAACAGAACCTCAAATTCTCATTAACTGCGTCCAATCTACTCTGCCTCCACAATGAAAGAAAACTCCTACTTATTACAATTTCAAAAATTACCATATTTGGCAGATTTTCGAGAAAAATAGATTTTTCCATTTTTGGTAACTTTTAAAACTCATCCTAAGAATCTCAATTTTTTCCAAGAAAATCTCTCAACTAAGACAAGATGAATTGCCAACTAATCCACGAAATCATAAACACGATTTTGGATTTATTACAAAAGCAAAACTCAAAAAATTGGAAAGAAATAGAAAAAGCTAATTTTGGAGGTCGAGATGAAACTTCAGGCTCCCGAAAAGATGTCGAAACGGCCACCAACAAAGTTGGCTGAGTTGGAATTTCCATTAACTCTTCCTCGCGCATTTTCCTGTAAAGTTTCAGCAAAAACCCACATCCGAGTCAAAAGTTATGACCTCCGAAAGTTGCTGCATCATTTGCTCATGGTTTTGTAAACCACTAATGGTTTTCAAGTTGTGAGAAGCCTATAAAATGAAGGCATGAGGAGGAGTTTAAGCATTGAGTTTTGCTTGCAAGATCGGGTGCTAAAAGGATGCTAGTGAAGTTCCTCTAAGCTTGAGTTGAGGTGATACTCCTGTAAAGACTTGCATTGCAAGTGTGTTGTAATCTTTTGTTAATTTGATAATACATTATATGGAGGTTTTGGAGTGTAGGATTTTTCTCCCATAAGGGTTTTCCTCACAAAAATCAATGTGTTATGTATTTAATGTTATTTTGTTTATGCTCTTGTGTGTTTCTTGAAATCTATGTAATAGTTAAGTTGAAATTTGCATAATCGTCCTCTCAAGATTAGTCTAGGAAGTGTTTCCGCACACCTTTACTTCCTTACATAATTTAGGCATTTAATTAATACATCTCTTGGATATGTACAAAAATATTGCATAATAACCCGTACATTGTAAATTTCATTGAAATGTAACATGTCTCATTATTCTTCTTTCCATAGTGCTTTGTTCTCTGATATAGTTAGCCAAGAGGCTTTTTACATTGTGGGCCCGACCCGCTGGGAGTGTCTCACGCTCTCGAGAATGTTTGTCGCCAATATATTTTGTGTTGCCCAAAAAGTATGACGTTGGCACCACACTGTCAAGTTGGCCATTGGAATACAGTCTGCTCGAGTTCCCCTGGAATTATCTCACGCGCATTTTTTTAACCGACAGTTCTAAAATTGTCTGAAAATGAATCATCGTCGATCATAGTTGGAAGAACATAGGGGTGGTGCGAAAAGCAGGGGTGGGTTTACCTTCTTTCCTATGAAGGCAACAACCATATGCAGTCTAAGTCGCCTATGTATGCCATACTCCTCCACTACAATCGTCAGCATGAAGCTTTCAATAGCCAGTGCTATCGCGTCGTCCATATACAATTTTGCCACAGAATCTGCCTTAAACTGTTGCAAGTTTGAGAGCACAAAGCTTATGGGGTGAATCACTCTTCAGAGCTTCTATTAATAGCGGCCACTACAAGCTCTCCATTACGTCAAAATCAAGAATATGCAGCAGGAATGGCTTCCAAAATGCTCTTACGGGGCTTTGAAATGACAAAATCTGATATTTGTGTAAACCAGATTCTGCAAACTAAAAGTCCCAATATAATTTGGGTCTTTAGTAGTATTGTTTCGTCTTTTCTTTCCCATGTTTTCGTTGAGGTACAAAGTGGTTTACATATGATTAATAATAATATAACATATATATTATATTATAATTAATCAACATATATTATATGTATTCTAATGATCATACAACTGAAGCTACAAACATTAACAATTGTCAGCAATGACTTAACTTATTTTCAATAGGATAATCATTCTAGCATGCCAAATTAGTGCACCACAGTCCTCGTATAACAATCAAGTTGTTCAATGTATGAAACCAAATTATCCTTGATTGTGGTTTTCATTGCAAAGATACACAAATTTGCAACATGAGATATGTATTTTGTAGTTTTTGTGATCTTGATTCTAATGAACACACTGGATTGCTAGGGGGGTTCTAACATGAATTATAGTAAAGACTTAAACTCAAATAATACTATTTAAAAATTAAACATCGTCAAATTTTCCAAAAGGAGGAACTGAAAGAAAAGCTTGCACCTCATTGTTACATATATGGACATCGTGTTTTTACATGGAAAATCTAATAAGGGAAAAACCATGGTGAGATTGACCTCACAATGTATGAACAAGTATTACAGCATTGTTTTAGGCTTGCAACCTAAGGAAGAAACTACTCCCTGAAGTAATGTTTTATGGCAATGCTAAAGGAACATCACTTATCCCTATATATAATATGTCGTTACAAGGCATGCGAACATGAACTTGAACTGGTATAACAATCATAAAAGGGAAACCCTAAAGGGGAAAAATCTAGGTTGCATAATAATAATTAATTATTATATGCCTAAAGTTTAGCGTAAGTGAAATAGAGATAATAAGTGACTTAATAATTAAATCAAGATGATTTAATTAATAAGTGGAATCACATTATTACTCTAACACCCCCCTTAAGATAAACTTAGGGAGAAGCTAAAAACCTAGAAACAACTATTGAAAGTAGGAAATGGGTCCCGACAACAAGGCCTAATCAGGTACCCAAGTACAAAAAAATCTCTATAAAGAGGAGAAAAAGGAGAAAACCCAGTGGGAAAAACCTCTCTAAAAAGAGATGAAGCCTAGTGAAGGACTGAAGAAGCCTCCAAACTAGAGAATGTCCTGGAAAATAAGAACAGAGAAAGAACTGTAGAACACCTCTTAAGCGTGAAGTTGCAAACACTATTGAAAAATAAATGTTGGAACCTCCACTGTAATAGAACATGATCGGGTAGAGAAGACTGTAAACGAAGCCTGAAGAGATGATCAATCGAAGATGGAAGGATGCCTCTAAAAAGGAATGAAAGTGTGTCTATATGGTAAATGATCCATCTCACCTAAATGCATAGGTACCTAGCCACTACATCCGCCTAGTACATAGGAACAAATACTGAATACATAGATCAATCCATCAAACCAAGGAAGCATTAGAACGAACAGGAGATACCCCCCATAATGTTGAGCATAGAGAGGTATGATAGGTACACTGGGTCAGACTGCCAAGAAACATTGCATAATGAAGAACATACAAACACATATAAATGATGGTGTCATGGAAGGAACACTCACTTGACACATATAATGAGGCTAATGTTATGGAAGGAACACTCACTTGATAAAGGTAGATGGAAAACATGGCAAACATCAAACCCCCCCATGACACTTTATAATATAGTGCGAGTACAATCAAGCATGCAAGATGGCACTTTATCTCAGTGAGTTTGCAAATAATAAAAACTACAGAAAAAGATGTATACAATATCCAAAAGGGAAACATGCAAGATATCCACTAGAATGCCATAAATCAAAAGACTGAATAAAAGATACAGGGAGAAAATTTTGGGTGTAAGACCCATAGAAAAAGAAGGGAGAACAGAACCAGCTTTCTGACGCCATGCGAAAGTCACAAAATGGAGTTCGGAGGAGCAAGATATAGTGACCAGCATAATTTTTAGTGGTGAATATTTTCCTTTTGGCAAATTCAGGGGAATATTTTTGGCGAAATTGGCGAATCGCGCACGGTATATGGTGGCCCAAATCACTCAATCTTGACACGATAATGGTTAAATATTCATTGGAATCACCAATAAGATTTGTCATTTGATGAGGTTGACCAATATATTCGCCTTTAACCAATCTAACATGGTTCTTTTAACGGTCTCTTATTTGTCAAGGGTATTAATTATGAATTGCATATGAAATCTAAAATAGCCAAATGGTTTATATTGTTATCTTAACCATGACCTATTTCACCACCCGTTCATTAATTGTTATATAGACCACGACCTATTTTGCCAACTATTAATTAATTATTATATTGACCACGACCTATTTTGCCAACCGTTTGTTAATTTTTACATTCAGGTCGACACATTTTTGCCAAAAGTTTAGGAATTAAAAAATGAAAATTTGAATCATGGATTGATATAAATTAATATGAGATTTGTTAGTCTTTTAGTTTTCGTGTCCCATTACAAAATTTTGGAGGGCCAAATTTACAAATAGAAATCTTGCAACAGTAAACAAAGGATTCAACATTTCAGAGAATCAAAATTTAGAGGAAGCTGGACCAAGGTAAGCAATTATTTGTTCACATTTCACAGTATTGCTATTAATTTCCTAGTGACTAGTGAGAAGTCAAGATGTCGGATAAGGGTGGCTATCCTGAGTATCCTCAGGCTGTTGAAGGGATTGAGATGTCAGGGGAGGTTGAACTTGAGACTCAGACTTCTCACTGTGCTCATATCAGTGAAGGGATTGAAAATATAGACAAGGGTAAGACTCCTGATCGTTAGGGCAGTGAAGGGAAGGGTAAGACTCCTCAGGGAAGTGAAGGGTCTGGGAGGCCATCAAAGTGCCCAAAACTCAAAGATACTGTCATAAAGGCTTTCTTTGGAGTTGGCAATGTTTCTGCTCCATCAACTTCTGCAATTACAAGTGCAAAAGCCATTCACAGTAGCTCACCAGTACCACTACCACAAGCTAGGGTTGTCATTGAGTTAAATAAAAATCAAAATGCATCAAATGAGGATAATAATGGTGGCATGAGATGTTATAAGGGATATGTAAAACCAGTTGGATGAAAATGCTAGCAATGAAGATAAAAATGATGTTGGTAGGAAGAAAAGAAAAAGGGAAATAAAAATGGGACGGGACTGAGAAATGACAAGAAATTTTAAGGTTGATTGGGTAGAAAAGTACTGGTTCATTGAACTAGTCCTAAACAATGATGAACAACCAAAATAATACAAGTGTAAGATTTGTACCTGAAAAAATAAAAGAGAGAAGAAGTTGTAGCTAAAGCTTGACACTATAGGAAAGCATATTGGTAAGGTTTATGAAAAATAGATCATAGATAGACAGGAAATATCAATAGTGAGATGGAAATCAAAGGAATAATGTCTTCATGTTAAGTATGCCATAGAATATGAAGGGCATAACAAGAGAATGGCAGCAATTGCTAGTAGTGAAAATCCAATCAAGGTTGGGTTTAAACATGCAGCCAATGAAGCAAACCTGGCAAAGACTGTTTGGATGAGTGTTGTTTTTCATATTATGTCTAGAGGGCGTCCTATGAGAGACTTCTCAAAATATGGTAATTTATTATTCTTTTTGAGAGTTCCTCACTATCCTATGTCACATTGGTCAACAAACGTTGGATGGGAAATGACAAACTGTCTTTCTGAGGTGGAAAAGCAAAATTTACAGGAGAAAGTAAAATAATCCAGATATTGGAACAAGTAACATAATATGCATCTTTATTTATGCAGATTTTGTCTCTTGCTCTCCGGATATCTTCAATGGTGTTTCCATTGGGATATGTGCTTGTCTTTGTCAATCGATCTTTGTAATCTTTCTTGAGGTGACCAACTTTATGTTAGTGTAAGCATGCCATTCTGGGGTTTGATCAGCCTCTAGACCTTTCAGTCCATGCTCTCATGAATTTTACAACAATGTGACCATATCTACCACATGTTGTATAGTTTTTCCATGTATTGTAATCCCATGTGTATTGATTTCCTATTCTCTTTGGTTGATAAAGAATCTTTTGACCTTTAGGCTTCCATGCTTGCCTTTTCCTTTTCCAACATTCTTCAGATGTATGCCCATTCATCTTGAATGTAGGACAGTATTTTTCCATGTAGGTTTCCTTTTTTGGCTATTCTATCTTAGTCTTACATTCATAAGCCTTATGTCCTTTCTTGTTACATTTATAACAGAATCCTATGAATGTAGGTGTAGATTTAGGGATAACTTTCATTTTACCTCAGCATACATTTGATGTGTGCCCTTTCTTTCCACAGTACTTGCATGTTAGCTTTCTTGGTCTTGGATTTTCATAGACATTCTTTTTATTTTCTTGATTTGATGATTCTCCATTTCCGGTAAAGCCTATACCGTTGTTGTTGTTGACTCTTTGTTGTCCTTCAAGAAAGTCATCCATCCTTTTATTTCTCTCTTCAGCATTTCTCATAATCTCGTTATGTTGTTGCTAAATTCTAACCTCATGTTTTAGCTTTTCATTTTCTTCTCTTAGTTCACCAGTAATCTGTATTCTCTCAATGAGTTCCACATTTATTATGTTTGCTTCTTGACTCATAAGTATAATCTGATTTGTGAGATCACATGGTGATGCTCAGAATGTCTTTGAATTTCTAATTCCTTTTCTTGTAGTTTCTCTATAATCTTCCTTCTGTCATCAATAGCAAGTGTTCTTTATGTTTCAGCTTGTCTAGCAAAACTCATCACATCAATCATTCTTACCATCTGGCTCTCTTGACCAATTTGCAACATCTTTATTTTCTCTATCAGATGTTGATTGATCTCCTTTAGATTTGTGATGTTCTCTTCTGATGTATTTGATGCTTTTCTTGCATTTGATCCTAAAGAATCAAAGAATTCTAGAATCTCTTCTTCTTGATAATCTTTTTCATTGTTTCGAGTTGTCATTCTTTTCCTCTCATCCAATAGCTCTCTCATCTTGATCTTAGCTTCTTTATACTATTCATAGAACATCTGTATCTCAAGATTTTTGTTCTCAATATTCTTATCAAGTTTGTACTTCTCCATTGTATGATCTTTTCTCTTAAGTCTTTAAGCTTCCAAGAAGAGACTTAGCTCTAATACGAATTGTTATAATTAATTGGAAGTAGTATTGAGAGGGGAGGGGTGAATCAGTACCTCTAAAACTTTTAACACCTTTCAGAATTCATCATTAGTAATCATACATTACTAAATTACCAACCATAACTTTTGTTCTTTCTTATGCATGTATTGTTCATTCATAATCTTTAATGGTTTGCAACATTCATAGAAACTGTTGGTGCTCAAATCAACAGATTGGACTTCTTACAAATTTTGCTTATCCAACGAAGATAGATACAATCGATTTGCCAACGAACAAGGTTTCAACGACCTCCTACAATTTTGATTCCACAAAACCAAGCCTGGTGGGCCTGCACTTTAAAACTTATCTTCAAAGTCTTCTAGAGGTTTCCTATAGCGGATAACTGATAACTTCAACTCTTGCTTCTCAATGTGTTAATAAGATCACAAAACTGAAAATATATGTGTTATTGAAATATAATGTATTTAATATTGCTTGATATGATTGAGATATGAAATGGATTAGATGAAATAAGAGAGTAATTCAAAAACTTAAAACAATGAAACCTTATACCAAATTCAATTAACGAGAGAGACCAGTGCTTTAATTCAATAATGGGCAACAGAGTCGATATATCTTCAATCCTACGTTCAACTTCAGAGACAGCTTTGAAAACAAAAGCTTATCACATTAAAGGCATTATGAGATGCGCATATAACTAAAAGTTTAAAAAATAATTCAATTTAATACTATTCCTCAAATGACGAACTAATTGATCAATACTCTAATCAATAAGATTTTAACCATGCAAAAATGAGAAAGAAACAATTGAATATACAGAATATAAACTTAAATTGAAATATACGCAAATCGAAACTATCACTTTAAGGAATTTCAAATTGATTTATCTGAAGAACTTGATTGTAAAGAAATAACGAGAAACTATTGCACAATAAATGAAATACCGACTTATCTCTGCTTGACAAGAAATGGTGTATTGGATCTTTGCATTCAAATTTCAAATTTGACTATCTTTCATTCCATCACACCCATAATTTCAACATATCAGGCATTATGTCTTGTTCAATCTTATTCTATTCTTATTTGCAGATTTTTGAATGATTATAAATATGAAAACGAAAGGGTGTGTGAAACATCACACCCTTTCTCTTAAATCTAATCTATAACTAATTATTACATTGGATTGGATAACAAATATCCTTCATTAGTCAGCCATAACAGCCAACCATTCGGTTGGATAACCTTCCTAACCGCATACTTGATAAATTTGTATAAAACCTCTCCAGAGTCATTTTTGAAAATCCATGCTTGGTACGTGTGAAGTCGGTGGATCTACATTGTGCTGGTAATCTGACTTTATTCTCTGTCGCCTTTTACTGACTATATAAAGTTGTTGGTTTTCTCTCAGCAATCCCTTATAATGCTTGATCATCCTCATTTGATGACTGTCATAAATCTTTTGATGATCTTTTTAATAACATTTCTTTTAGTCGTTAATTTTAAATACTTAATATGTATTATGATGATTCTTCAGACTATATAATCGACCGCAGCTCACATGAATTAACAAGTTTTAACTTATTAAATCTGTCAATATATCGATCCATATTTTCATTTACCACCTCTGTTTAACACGCTGGAGTTGATACATTCTAAAAACTAATTTTATTACTAATGTGCATCACCTGTAGAAAATGCTTTCCACCAACCATTTCAACCATAGTTTATTAATGTTGAATATAATCTCCTAGGGCCTAGTCATTATTTGTTAACAACACACTGCAAAAGACATTTTGGATTCATTCCTCCCTTCGAGCATAACCACAAAATGTTGTTGTCCATTTGCTACTAATGTGGGAGGATACAAGTCACATTCATGTACGCCTTTTTGGGCTTGCCACAAAAAACAAATCTCCAGATGGCAATTGATTTGGTTCCTCTCCATAGCACATCAATGGAACATATGGAGGACTGTAGAACGTGGCAATTCCTTTCTCTCCCAATCATCAATACCAACCCCACGTGAAAACTGATAAAAAATACAGCCCGCCACAAGTTAGACAAAGCGCCATCTATCATTCTCTTCTGAGATTCTGTGATTCTCCAGCTCAGTTGTTAAAAGCCATGGCATAGAGGAGAAAGTGAGTATATGTTAAATTTTATTTATACTATAGCAAGGAGTTGGTTATGACATTAATAGATGGCAATAGTCAATGTTAAGTGGCTGTGGTCGGCAGGAAAGTATATGCACATTGTTGGTATTTATTTAAAAGGAGACGCTCATTTTCTAGAACTTTGATCATGCCACAGTCACAATTAAATTTCCAGATGGTTTCCCGATCTCTGAGACAAGGTTATGCGCTTTCTCTTCACAAAGTTGCTAGTTTGAACCTTCCAACCATGCTCGCCACCTCTCCAATCCATCGCCTCTTTATGGTTGTATAATGGCGATCTAGGTATTCATATGCATGGTATTTGAGACCCATCTATTCATCTCATGCTGACTCCAGCCATGGTATCGATATGTGATCCTTCATCACGATGTCAAAAATTTCAAACGTCCAATCACATCATGTTTTCCACCTTTACACAATATAAACAATAATCATGTTATTATATTATTAAAATATTTATCAAAGTATAATTATAATTGTTAAACTATCTATAGTATAAAATCAATAGATAGAAATTTAGTTTCAAATATTAATATTAATTAATTATAAAGGAATTGAAATCAACAACATAATCCTTTTATAACTATACAAGGCTTTATAACATAAGTAGTCAGTCTTTCTTTGTGATAACTACTTTTCATTTTGATAAAGACTTGGTTTTGATTTAATAATAATAATAAAAATAATAATAATAATAATAACAATAATAATAATAATAATAAATATCATACCATTTAAACTTTATCTTTCTTTGTGGCATGTAATTCATATAAGTAGGCATACTAACAATGTAAATTTTGTTCATGATAACTAATAAAATAAATCATAAGCGTATATCAATATCATAAACATCTATAATAACGTGAACATTCTCATAAATAAGCATGCATTAATATAACCCTTTTCAATAACGTGTTCCTTAATCGATCTATTCAAACTCTCTTTCATGTTTATAAGCACAACATATTTAAAGAGATATATGGAAAGGAAATATTATTTATTATTATCGTTATGAATCAAATCATGACATATTATAATCTTATTGATCATGACCATAAATAATAACGTCATCCTTCCATTGAAAATAATAAACATTTAAATCCATGGAAGTTTAAATAAAACAAGATCAACCTCTTCAAAGTGTTAATAGATTGCTAGTTAAAATATTTGAAAGCGTCATTGAATCAAGGATATAATCATCTTTTAAAGTATTACCTCTTAGGTCATGTTTGCAAATCAATTGCTTCTACCATCAATATGGGTTAGTGATTCATAATGTAATGATAAAATATGCAGAATTCCCTTTAATTTCATTTAGGATTCATATAAAAATATCACATAAGATTTTAAACTTAATAAAAAGTGAGATCAATTGCAATTTACATTATGTCCTTGAGGAGAAGAAAATCACAAGATCAGGTTCCTAAATTCCCCTAGTGAAAAAGAAACTTCAAGAAAATTATTCTAAGACAATGTGAATCTTTAAACATTAAGCATTAAGACATATGAAAGTGAATAAATATGTGATAACACTTTAATAAGACAAGGATTATGAAAAAAAGAAGCTTCATAAGACAAGTAGGTATGTGTAGACAATTACTTCCCTGAACAAGAATGGATACAAATTACTTTTTCGACATGGGTTCCACCAGTGGCTTTTTCTGGGGATGTGTGTTTATACTTGAACACAGCAAGATCCAAGCTATCTCTGGAAAGTAGACCATTAGAAAACACAACGATAATATATGTATATATAAGAAAAAAGGAAAAGAAAGAACACTTGCCTATTGTTATCTTTAATGAAAGAAA
>MU226848.1:888406-925216 GCA_018584345.1 Thuja plicata
TGTGTTAATAAGATCACAAAACTGAAAATATATGTGTTATTGAAATATAATGTATTTAATATTGCTTGATATGATTGAGATATGAAATGGATTAGATGAAATAAGAGAGTAATTCAAAAACTTAAAATAATAAAACCTTATACCAAATTCAATTAACGAGAGAGACCAGTGCTTTAATTCAATAATGGGCAACAGAGTCGATATATCTTCAATCCTACGTTCAACTTCAGAGATAGCTTTGAAAACAAAAGCTTATCACCTTAAAGGCGTTATGAGATGCGCATATAACTAAAAGTTTAAAAAATACTTCAATTTAATATTATTCCTCAAATGACGGACTAATTGATCAATACTTTAATCAATAAGATTTTAACCATGGGAAAATGAGAAAGAAACAATTGAATATATAGAATATAAACTTAAATTGAAATATACGCAAATCGAAACTATCACTTTAAGGAATTTCAAATTGATTTATCTGAAGGACTTGATTGTAAAGAAATAACGAGAAACTATTGCACAATAAATGAAATACCGACTTATCTCTGCTTGACAAGAAATGGTGTATTGGATCTTTGCATTTAGATTTTGAATTCGACTATCTCTCATTCCATCACACCCATAGTTTCAACATATCAAGCATTATGTCTTGTTCAATCTTATTCTGTTCTTATTTACAGATTTCTGAATGATTATAAATATGAAAACGAAAGGGTGTGTGAAACATCACACCCTTTCCCTTAAAACTAATCTATAACTAATTATTACATTGGATTGGATAAAAAATATCCTTCATTAGTCAGCCATAATAGCCAACCATTCGGTTGGATAACCTTCCTAACCGCATACTTGATAAATCTGTATAAAACCTCTCCACAGCCATTTTTGAAAATCCATGCTTGGTGCTTGTGAAGTCGGTGGATCTGCATTGTGCTGGTAATCTGACTTTATTCTCTGTCGCCTTTTACTGACTGTATAATGCTGCTGGTTTTCTCTCAGCAATCCCTTAGAATGCTTGATCATCCTCATTTGATGACTATCAAAAATCTTTTGATGATCTTTTAAATAAAATGTCTTTCAGTCGTTAATTTTAAATACTTAATATGTATTATGATGATTCTTTAGACTATATAACCGGCCATAGATCACATGAATTAACAAGTTTTAACTTATTAAATCTGTCAATATATCGATCCATATTTTCATTTTCCACCTCTGTTTAACACACTGGAGTTGATACATTCTGAAAACTAATTTTATTACTAATGTGCATCACCTGTAGAAAATGCTTTCCACCAACCATTTCAACCATAGTTTATTAATGTTGAATATAATCTCCTAGGGGCTAGTCATTATTTGTTAACAACACACAGCAAGAGACGTTTTGGATTCATTCCTCCCTTTGAGCATAACCACAAACTGTTGTTTTCCATTTGCTGCTAATGTGGGAGGATACAAGTCACATTCATGTACATCTTTTTGGGCTTGCCGCAACAAACAAATCTCCAGATGGTAATTGATTTGGTTCCTCTCCATAGCACATCGATGGAACATATGGAAGACTATAGAACATGACAATTCCTTTCTCCCCCAATCATCAATACTAGCCCCACGTGAAAACTAATCAAAAATACAACCCGCCACAAGTTAGACAGAGACCCATCTATCATTCTCTTCTGAGATTCTGCGATTCTCCGGCTCAATTGTTAAAAGCCATGGCATAGAGGAGAAAGCGAGTATATGTTAAATTTTATTTATACTGTAGCAAGGAGTTGGCTACGACATTAATAGATGGCAATAATCAATGTTAGGTGGTTGTGGTTGGCAGGAAAGTATATGCACATTGTTGGTGTTGATTTAAAAGGAGGCATTCATTTTCTAGAAGTTTGATCTTGCCACAGTCACAATTTTATTTCCAGATGGTTGCCTGATCTCTAAGACAAGGTTATGTGCTTGCTCTTCACAAAGTTGCTAGTTTGAACCTTCCAACCATGCTCGCCACCTCTCCAATCCACTGCCTCTTTATGGTTGTATAATGGCGATGTAGGTATTCATATGCATGGTATTTGAGACCCATCTATTCATCTCATGCTGACTCCAGCCATGGTATCGATATGTGATCCTTCATCACGATGTCAAAAATTTCAACCGTCCAATCACATCATGTTTTCCACCTTTAAAAATATAAATAATAATCATGTTATTATATTATTAAAATATTGATCAAAGTATAATTGTAATTGTTAAACTATCTATAGTATAAATGCAATAGATAGAAATTTAGTTTCAAATATTAATATTAATTAATTATAAAGGAATTGAAATCAACAACATAATCCTATTATAACTATACAAGGCTTTATAACATAAGTAGTTAGTCTTTCTTTGTGATAACTACTTTTCATTTTGATAAAGACTTGGTTTTGTTTTAATAATAATAATAATAATAATAACAATAATAATAATAATAATAATAATAATAATAATAAATATCATACCATTTAAACTTTATCTTTCTTTGTGGCATGTAATTCATATAAGTAGGCATACTAACAATGTAAATTTTGTTCATGATAACTAATAAAAGAAATCATAAGCGTATATCAATATCATAAACATCTATAATAACGTGAACATTCTCATAAATAAGCATGCATTAATATAACCCTTTTCAATAACGTGTTCCTTAATCGATCTATTCAAACTCTCTTTCATGTTTATAAGCACAACATATTTAAAGAGATATATGGAAAGGAAATATTATTTATTATTATCATTATGAATCAAATCATGACATATTATAATCTTATTGATCATGAACATAAATAATAACGTCATCCTTCCATTGAAAATAATAAACATTTAAATCCATGGGAGTTTCAATAAAACAAGATCAACCTCTTCAAAGTGTTAATAGATTGCTAGTTAAAATATTTGAAAGCATCATTGAATCAAGGATATAATCATCTTTTAAAGTATTACCTCTTAGGTCATGTTTGCAAATCAATTGCTTCTACCATCAGTATGGATTAGTGATTCATAATGTAATGATAAAATATGCAGAATTCCCTTTAATTGCATTTAGGTTTCATATAAAAATATCACATAAGATTTTAAACTTAATAAAAAGTGAGATCAATTGCAATTTACATTATGTCCTTGAGGAGAAGATAATCACAAGATCAGGTTCCTAAATTCCCCTAGTGAAAAAGAAACTTTAAGAAAATGATTCTAAGACAATGTGAATCTTTAAACATTAAGCATTAAGACATATGAAAGTGAATAAATATGTGATACCACTTTAATAAGACGAGGATGATGAAAAAAGAAGCTTCATAAGACAAGTAGGTATGTGTAGACAGTTACTTCCCTAAACAAGAATGGATACAAATTACTTTGTCGACATGGGTTCCACCAGAAACATTCATGAAAATCATAAACACATAAAACAAGATATGGTATCATAGAAAACTCATGTTAGGAAGTAAAAATTGCGGTGGGGATGACGCCCACAAAACTTCACTATCTACAGAAGGGAAGGGAGTCGGTTAAGGCTTACAATTTGATCACTTTTGATGATCTATCCTGTTAGGAGTATTAAGGTGGAGACCTGTTAAGAGATTTAGCAACACTAATTTAAGTGTGCACTCAGTTATGAGATTTATAATAGGACGGTTAAGCCCACCTTTCTTGAAAGGATTTCATTAGTGTACTACACTTGTTAGAATGAGTAAAAATATTGACCTGACTATATGAAATCTACAATTGCTGATTACAAATCTATTAAAGCTCTCATAATAACAATATCACCTTAAGTGATTGATGATTACCTTTTTTCTTCTCGTCGGTAGTCTCTGTTCTATTCTTGAAACTGATTAGATTCTATTTCTATCCTTCTGCATGAATTCTCTTGTCTGGTCTCTAGTTGCTCTCCATGGCTACTATCTTCATTGAACAACAAATACTATTCTCAATAGATTGAGCACCTATTTATACAAGTATTTGACCTATCTTGGAATCACACATTACAATGTTAACTCTTAGATCCAAGGTTTACAACTTGACCTTGATCTTTAGTTTGCATGTTTTAAAACAGCAAAACTAATTAAAAAAATATTAAATACATTGCTTCCTCCAAAGATAATGGATTTAAAAGTGAATCAAGAAGCTATAAATACAACTTCAGTGATTTATCTGATGTCGAAAGTCAGATCCACTTTTTACAGGATGTAACTGACTGTCGGTTCTTGGTCGTCGGGTTGAACTTGAAGTCTGTTGGCGTTCCTTTGTTGAACTGTTCATCGGGTTCCCTTTGTTTATCGGGTTCCTCTCTTTTCTTTTCTGTCGGGTTGCACTATTGTTACTCATTGGGTTTCCTTTAAATTTTTGTCATCAAATAGCACTTAACAGTGTTTATCGAGTAACCTTGGCGTCGGGTAGTGTTGTGCCCTATTTGTCGGTGTAGAGTAAACCAATGGTGCAGATCATGTTTTTTCTTTAAGTATACTAATAGAAAAATATAATGCCTTCATATATAAAGAAAATAATCACCAATAAATTTTGAATGAATGTTTCACGTAAGGTGGCTTGCCTCGGAAAAGGAAATTAATGAATATTGATAAACAAAAATTTCAAACATTTGTATCCTGCGTAACTTGGATCTGAAGTCAAAAAGAAAAATAATGAATGTTGATGAATCACAGCTCATATCCTGTAAAATTATCCTTTTTAATGTCTAATCAAAATCTTGGCCTAGATTATGTACTACTGAAGTTACGCAGACTGCCAGCGTGTCCTCGGAACCACCATATCCTAGCTACGATTTTAAATTTTGAGCTAACAACTTGGCAGCAACATTAAATTTTGAAGGAATGTTTCACGTAAGGTGACTTGACTCCAAAAATAAAAGTAATGAATGTTTACGAATCAGAGCTCATATCTCGTACAAATTATCCTTTTTAATGTCTAATCAAAATCTTCTTGTCGATAAGTCTCATTAATTGCACTTCAGTGTTCAATGTTACTGTAACTTCGCGACAAAGTTACGTAGACTACCAGCGTGGCCTCGGAACCCCCATATCCTACCTGCGATCTTAAATTCTGAAGTCACACACACTGTCAACCTGTCCTTTGTGTATCTTTGTGGCCTTCAACTCCAAACTTCCAAAATAACCACCAAAGTCACGCACGTCATCAACCTGACCATTACGTATCTTCGTAACTATCAACATCGACCCTCCTTTTAGCCTGCCAAAGCTACACACACTATCACCAGTCACCACAAATTGTGTCAAAGCAATGCAAATTCCAAACTGTCAACCACAAACTTACTTGACCTTTGTGTATCTTCATGGCCTACAACTCTAAACCGCCAACATAATAGCCGAAGTCATGCACACCATCAACATGACCATTGCATATCTTCGTAATCGTTAGCCATCAACCCTCCTTTTAGCCTGCCCAAGCTACACAAACTATCCTCACAAAATGGTCATCAGTAAATGACACATAACACCCAACTTGACATGTAGTCCTTGTTGGATATATATTTGGTTTCTGAGTGTATCTATTTTTTTTAGGGTTCCCAGTGTGAATTTTCCTAAAAGTGTCAAATCTTGTCTAGGGTAATGCCAAAATTCCCTATAAATTGTCATGTCCAAGCTTTGAAATGGTGGAAATTGTGAAAACCCTAAGTCTAGGGTCATAACCTATTTAAAAAAAAACCTAAGTGTTCTTGTCTTGTTCTAATTTCATGTTACTTTATTCATTCACTTAAATGACCATAACCCATGTGTTTCTTTTAAACGAGGTCGTGTTCAATTTATCCTAAGTCTTTAGCAAGTCTTTTATTTAAGATCATGTATCGTGCAATTTTATTTTGATCCAATGGTTCACTTTCACTTATGATCAAGATGTGCACAATCTAACATGTAAGTCAATAAGCGGTGACGCCACGTGTCTTGGCGGGTCTGAGATTTGTGAAAATTTGTTTGATAAACTGCAGTCAGATTCCCTTTAATCTAATGGTGGACTTAATGACTTCATCCAAAGATGTTCCAGATCTATCTTTTAATCCATTAAGTCGTGCTTACGCGTGTCCTGGAGATGACGTGGGCTCCACTAATATGAAGTTAACCATAGATTAAAGTGCTGACAATTCTAAAAGGATCCAATGGTTGACTTGATAGTGTAATATCAAGATGCATGTAATATAGCATACAAGCCATTAAGTCATGATGCCATGTGTCCCAATGGGTTCAGCTGAGGTCATAAGAAAGGAGTTAGAGGTTTAGCATTTAAATATTGATCCAACGGTTGACTTAAATGCTGGGTGATAAAGTGATCAAGATCTAAAGTATAAGTGATTAAGTCATGTTGACGCGTGGCAGTCGGCGGGCCCAGTACAACACAAGGATAAAATAAAGAGGATGCAGCTTAAAAAGGATCCAATAGCTCACTTAATGACTTAAGGTAAAGATGAGGAAGATCTAGAGTATAAGCCATTAAGTGGTGTTGACACGTGGCTTCTCTGACAAAGTTATATTTGCAGTTAGTAAAGTCTGGGGTAAAGTAACTGGTGGTTAGGTTAGAAAAAATTGGATGGCTAACTTAAATGCTTATGGTGGAGATGCACGAGATCTAATGCTTAAGCGATCAAGTCATGCTAGCGCATGTCCAAGATGAATAGTGGTTTTCATAAAGTGACGAGAGTCACACAATAGATGGGACACTATTAAGATCTACAGTTCAGATTTAAAATTTTAAGAATGGTTTCAATGAACCGTTGAGCTGTGAATGTTCAAACAAGATGAATTGATTATAGAGAGTGTGGCCACCTCAGATAAAATTCAATGCGAGAGATTGATTTGATTGAGCTTATAATTCATTACTTGAGTTCAAAGTTTCCATAACCATTAAAGTGATTGAAGCAAAACTGAAAGTTGCAGTAATCTTGTGCTCTGTGTTACAGATTGTAGAATGGGTATGTTTTCTGTGGTCATACTTTTGAAACATTAAAATTCATACTCGCAGCAGGGCTTCAAATTTTGGAGAATAAATAGAGTGTTGATAAATTTTGATTTAGTTACTATAAGAAACCCTAAATTCAAAAATGGCCCCTAGAATTGAGTTCACCGGTAAAATTGATTACAAGGACAAGAATGTGCATGATGATCTTTTACAAAATTTGAATGGATCCACCAATGACTACTAAACTCAAACAAATGGTGCCTGTAAGTCCTCGTTTTAGAGTTGGGGAGGGTTTATATGATCTGGGCAGATGAGCTAAGGATGCCAAGGTTAGTATAAACGGTCTTAGTTTGTTCATAATTACTTTCAGCCAAAGGAATGCTCCTATCCCAGACTGTAATATATGGGATTTGGATGTAGGAAAATTGATAGTTCCTGGAGTGTTTATGGACATAGATTTGTTGATCACAATTGCCAAAACTTATGATAAGGTGTCTAGGGTTTTGAGAGATATAGATGGGAATATATTAATGAGTGTCATAGCTGATGAGATAAGAAAGGTTTTCAAGCTGAGTAACCTTTCTGTTCAGATGGATGACATTGATTTTGAGTATTTCAAAGAAATGTACAAGACTCAAAGGGAGTGCTTCAAAACTGTGCCTTTGAAAGAGTGTTTCAATAAAAATAGGGGGCTTAATTGTAGTAGGCCCTAACACACTAGACCATTTCAAATTAGATTATTTTAATGGCAAGGCTAGAGGGATGTATAGTGCCCTGTGCCATTATCTGGGAGAAGATGAGGAGACAATAATGCCCATTCACTTTATGCTTATGATGGTTCATATTTTGCATCCACATTTGTCTGTTGTTTTTGACTTTGCTACTCACATTGCTGATCTAATGCATCAAGGTCTAGTAGGCATAAAAGAGGCTAAGATAGTTAAGCCATTTGGATGGCACTCTATGATGATGCATATGATCTTGTATAATAATGCTAACTATTTTGAGCAAGAAATGGATTTTATCAAATTTCAAGATGGTGAAGAGTTGCCAGTTCAGTTATGGAGCATAGATTTGTCTTGGGATAGGAAAGAGGCCAATTTTATCAATTATGATAGATGTTTTGCCTCTAGGCTTAGAGTGCTGCTATGCACAAATAATCCAAGAATTCACATAGATTTGTTAAGACTTTTGAGACTAATGGAGTATGTTAAAGAGTTTTAGATTGTTCACAATTGGGGTGACTTCATTCTATACCCTTTTTCAACAGTTATTAGGGTTTATGATTTTAGAGGAACTGCAAATGTCCTTCCTTATAGGGTTCCACTCAAGATAGGCCTGATAGAAATCCTTAGACAACTAGGTGGGTTACAAGAGGAAGCATTGACTGGAAAAATGAAATGTAGCATCTTCCCTACCATTACAACAACACACCAGTTCATTATCAATAAAGGAGGATGGACCCAATTTCACAAATACTTGGAACCTTATTAGTTGACAACATTAGTGGTAAGATGTGCAGATAATGAGGGATTCATTAGTGAGATGTTCAGAAAAAGAACTAAGTGTTTAGCTCTAGATCATCAGTTTAATTTTCCTAAGGATATAATTAGAAATGAATTTGATTTGATGGAGCAAGAGATCAAGAAGGAAAAGTGGTTAGTATATAAGAAATCATTAGATTTTGTCCACCCTTTTGATAAAGCATATGATCCTTTGAAAGAATTTATTCCCTAGGCAAAGAAGGTAGAATCCTTTAAGAGTATGTGTTGACGCGACTTTGTGACCGAGTATGCCAACAGATGTAAGTTGTCACTGAGTATCGGGGTACTGACCAACTTCGCCTATAAAGGTTGTCCAGAGAAGTGAGATTCTCTGAGCCTTCAAGCACCTAAGAGTCAGGTCTAGATATTGCGGGAGCTAAGTTTGGCGTTGTGATTGTTTGTTCAGGGGGATAGCTGGTTTTCTTTGCTCGTCTTCTCCGATGATTTTTGGTAGGTAGGGGTTTCCTACAAGCACTTGGGTTATCAAATAAACTTCAAAAGATACGACAGGGTTAGAAGTATACCATCTACTTATAGTTGTGCAAATACATTTGAAACATCAAACCATGCTCTAACATGCTACACTAAAATACTGAATGCGCGTGAAACCATTAGTTCATACATATTCAATAGAGAGGGAAAATAAGGTCGTTAATATAATTTAAAACATTAGAGCAAGGGACATAAGAAACACATAGCACAAAATAATGCTAACTCAGAGATCCAGAGACCAACAACAACATTGCGAGAATCCTTCCTTCTTCATTAATGGTGTTCCAGCTTCACTGGTAAGTACATCAACAATGGCCCCAAGAGAGCATCTATCTACTGAAAGCTTATAAGGACTAAGGATCATTGAGCTCTACAACTAGAATGAAATCAAAGTGTTGAAGTGCTAAAGCTAAGGACTGTGAAATCATCAATTTTGTCGACCCTTGAAATGAGGTTGAACTTATTATTTATACACATACTTGCAATAAAGTTAACCTAATATAACTTTACACTCAATCATAGAATATGATTTCCGATAGCCAGTACTACCTGCACCATGCTACAACAACCTCAAGAAGAGCAGAGATTTGACATGTCAGAAGAATGAGACAAGAAAAGAGGTATGGAAGAATCAGCCTCGAGAAGAGAGCTAGAGGGAGAATAGAATAAATATGATCCCTTGGGGTTCAAGGCTACATGCCTCATTAATACAAAAGTGGCTCACTATCTTTGATGCGCTAGGTGTTCAATGTTGGGGCGGTACCTTGGGAAGACCAACTGTCAGAATCATCCTCTAAGCTGACGTGCCTTGTTGCGGTTACTTGCTTTCTGACACTCTCATAAACCATCTTGATAATGATCAGTTGGCTCTAGGGAACCAAGACGCAAGTCATCCAAAGAATTCAAAACTATGGATCTGGAACTCCAGGATCCGTGAGTGTACACTCAAAGAATGATAAATACAAAAATGTGTTGTTGGTGAAAACCTCTGGAATCTGGAGGATGTTTTATTTCCTTTTACTATTTCTAAATGCCTCCAACACTTGACTTAGGGCATCCTCATGTATGTCTTTAATGTTGCCCCATCGACCACAAACAACCTCAAGTTTCTCTTTAACTTCTTTGGCCCCATTATAGAATTCATCTACCATCTTCATGGCATCATGTTCCCAGACCATCAACTTGGATAATCTAGACAACCTCCCCTGATCAAAGTCCACGACGGTCAGATATAGGGACTCCATCCGCTCATCAAATTTATTGAGGACGTAGTCCTTTGGGGTGCATGTCCCGGTGGTGAAGGGGTCGACTTGTGATACCCCTACCAAAAATGCCTGAAATAGACCCAAAGGATATCATGCCGCGATTACCTTCCCTTTTACTACCTTAACCAGTTCCTTGCATACCTCAATCTTGAGGCCAAGTATGGAGTACAGGGCCTGGAGGGAATCTCGCGATTCTTCTCCCAAAACTCTCACCTCTGTGACAACCTCTTCTCTGACGTTGAAGACCTCATCCAACCCGCCCTTCCACTTCTCATACTTTTCTAAATCCTTCTCCCACAAGATGACGAAGGCATTGGCTTAATCGAGGAGTGGACTAATTTGAAAAAGATCTGGGAGGGACACCGCTAGAAATTGTCTTATGGCAGCTACCTACTCGATGACCCACCCGTCAATAGCCTGGGCCTTCTTTTTCATGGCCCTTAAAGAATCCACATCACCCTGTGCAAGTGGAAATCTAGAGTTAGAAGCTTCCAATCGAATCTCGGCCAGACGCTGTGTAAGTTATGTCAAAAGTGCGAGGAGATTTGCATTGGTTTCCTTTTCCTCCTTCAACTTCTAGGAATATTTACTATACCAGGCCTCCACTACTTTGGTGGCCTCTCTCAGCAGGTCCAATTCACCCTGCTTGTCTTTTCCCCCACTGTTAATTCTATGATCGCATAATCCTTGGGCCTTACTATTGCTACGTCTGCGTCTGGGGGAGGTGTTGTGATTGTCACAATTGTACTTCCTATTGGGCTGGTCTGGAGAGTATGGACCATTTGGGCCTTCTTAGGATTTTTGGTTGTCGCACTTCGGGCCATCATCTTGGCCAAGGAGAGCGGAACACCTGTTTCCACTGTCGAGGCCTTTCTCTTTCTCAATTCCACCAGCCATTGGGGCGGCTGGGGTGGCTTTGCTGTGAAGACCTGGGTATCAGGATTCTCTTCAAAATCTGATGGTGCTTTCCCAGCATGCATATTGTCTTCAGGCTCTTTCTCCTTTTCTTTTTCTTGTTCCTTCTATTCTTTTTTTTGTTCTCCAAAACCTTCAACATTTTCTGCATTGTTGGCATCTTCTTTAGTGTTGTCTAGGATCTCCTCTTTGTCGGCATCAATATTACCTGTATTTTTAGGGATTTCCTGATTCTCCTCAGCATTGGTTGATTCAACATTTACCTCCTTCAGAATTTCCCTGGAGTCCCGCTATTGTGGTTCTTCGGCCTCATTCGCCAGGATATCTTCCTTTGTTAGAACATCTTCTGGAGGTGGTGTTGGTAATGGGCCAAGATTCAGCATTTGGGCCGCTATGATTACCTCACCAAATGTGCTCCTGGGCAGACTATCACCCGGAGTAACCAAAGGTGTTTGAAACATGATGAATGGGGGTACGGTTATTCCCGTGGGACAGGGTTCCCCAACCATCGGCTGTTTGACGATAGTTTTCCTTGGTTCATCTTCGGTCCCTTGGACTGGTGTCTTCTCTCGCTCAGGCTCTTACTATGCATCTACCAGGACCTCCTGCTCTATGGCAGCTTCTTCTTCCGGGACTTCCTCTTTTGTAGGAGTCTCTCCTTCTTCTTGGGCGGCTATCTCGTCCACCATGTGACCTATATCCCCTTGCAGATTCATTAACTCCTCTATCTTGAAGATGTCATCGAAGTCATCATGGGGAGGAGAGGAGTCTGAGATGTCCTCAATTTCAGGGGAATCTGAACTGACATCCACCGAGGGTGCTTTCTTTGGTAAACCGGGGCTTGTAGGTGCACTTGGAGTAGGGGTCACCCTTTGCTTCTTCTTCCTTTGTAGTGGGACCCCAAAATCCAGAATACTTGTGGACTCTGCCTCAGTGAAAGTTTGTCTTCTCATCATCTCAGCAAAAGACGGGGATCCCCCCATGTGAGAAGATGTCATTGGTGTTACGAGGAGGCCAGAGGAAAGTTGCGTACTTATTCTTTGGCTTGTCAACCTTGACACCTCCATTTTCTCCTGTATTTATGCCATCATAGGGAGTGTACCCTTAGGAGGCACCTGGGCTAGAGTATCTTATTTTTCTTTCCCCTTTCTGGTGCTGGGGTTGGCAGCTGCAGAAGTCGAAGCGAACTTCTAGACAATTGGTCCTTTTCAGGTGCTCCTCGGACACACCCGCTCAAAATACATGTGGCTATTTTCTATAATGGGGCGGCATACCCCTTCAATTGTCAAATCTTCTAGGGTGCCCCAATCCACAAGAGGGAGATCTAGTGTGTCTAATCCTTGTTCTTTATATGATGGGTCTTCCAGGGGCCCATCGTCTGAAAAACCCTTCAGGAATCCCGGAAGGTCAAGTACCTTCATCAGGCTCTTGGTCATCTGCAAATATTGGCGGGCTCGAAGATCAAAACTATCCTGACAATTTGCCCAGAAATCTTCAACATCTACTTTGTGTGGTAGGGACACCTTAGGGAGCATCGAGGCTATCTTACCTATTGGGTCAAAATTCTTTCTGGTGTGGTGGAATTCCACTAGTCCCAGACTCTTCAATTCATGATCTGCTTCCTTCACTATGGCGAGACTACACGAATAGTTCCCGCAATAGACTAGGAATGGGACGTTGGTAACCTTCTTCAATGTGAAGAAGGTGTTTAGCTCCAAGATCTGTCGGTAGAACTCTAAAAGAATGACTCTATCCCCGCAATATCAAGGAAGAAGATAGGGTTTCCCAAAGAAACCGGTCACTCGAATATATGTGTAATGTTGGAATTGAATGAAGTAATTATTGTAGGTGCTCACCAGGTTCATTGCCTCCTTCAATAACCAGTACCCAGAATCCCAAGTTAGTGTCAAAATATTTTGGTAAATGAAAGCATCATTTACACTCCAAAAATTTGGGAAACTGAGTTCCCATTGGATTTGGGGATAATGATCCCATAGTGCGAGCTGGCCCAGGCCGTTCCCAAGATCGCCCATTGTTCCTAAGACCAAAAAAGCCAGTCTTTGTTGGGCTAGTGCCCATAGTATGTATGATGTCATGTGGAACTTAGAACTCTGGAGGATGCCCTTCAACTGTGTGTCCACATGGTTGGCAATGATGGCTGCCCAAATGAAAGTGTGGTTGCAGGTGGTGATGTAGTAGAGAAAGTAATACATCCACACCAAGAAATCCTAGGCATGGGGTTCCCCAAAGATCCTACATAAGAATATAATGCCCGCCTAAATGGCCTCTTTAAAATCCTCACGGGGAATTTCCAGCTTCATCTTTTTATGCTCCCTTTTCGGGGACTTCAGCCACTAGGTGTTGAGATGTTGTAAGGAAAGGAGGGAAGCTCCATAGAACTCCTCCAATTATTTGGACCAAGTGAGAATGATGGACCCTTTGAATTGAGGGATTCCCAGCCCTGAAGCAAAGGTTGCTAAGTCCAGATTGACGATGGTTGCTTGATAATGTAGTGGTTGGGGATCAGTGAGAAAAACGCTCTGAGTAGGGGAATTGTAGAGAATTGTCAACTAGAGGATTAGCTCTGGTGATTGCATCGAGCAAGAAAAATTTTCCACCTTGATAATTTTGGAGGCAGCCAAGTGGATGGCTATACTATATCTATCAACTTTCAGCTTGTATATGGCTTGAACTAAGCCTTGCATTTCAGCCCAAAGTCCAGGCTCTGTGTCTGTTATGTCTTGCACTTTGGATTCCACCTTGGACCCCATGAGACCACCCTCCTTCGGGAACTTGGAGGTCAGTGGTAGCTTAGCCAACATCTTTTCGACCTTAGATTTTGTGGCCACCCGAGTGGAGGTAGTAGATAGCTCCAAACTGTCAGGAGGAGTGATTACTTCAGACATTTTGATCGAGCTTTTTGCAACCTGCAAGACCAGAGAACCGTCAATACATACCATCATGGAAATAATACTCTTATGAACTCTGGGGAAATCAACACCATCTTGCACCTATCCAAAAAAAATGTTAGCACATATCGACAACAATCCTGGAATATTAAAGTTCATGGATTGGATTTCTGATACACACTCGGGGCTCCGGGGAATTGGATTGAGTGACAAAGATGGAATGAAGACCCAAGGGCTCCTCAGAACCTGGAGTCTGGAAAGGCTAACTATTGTCAATGTGACCGAAAGGGAGCCGTACTTGGTTGACGTGGGTCATCACATGGTCACATGACAACAACGTAATGGCATTAGTGGTGACAAGTGGGCTGACATGGATGAAATGAATGCTAGATGGAATAGGATTTGAATGTTGACTCATGGGAAATTAATCCCGCCATTAAGATGACATGATGGAGGAGAGAGAAAGCTACCATGGCTCAAACCAGCAAGGTGCTAAGTTTGAGCTGTGGTGACTGCCTCTCAGATGAGCTCGATAGAGTGTTTTAAGACATGATGGAGCATGACAAACTCGATAAGAGGGAGGAATATACACAAAATATACACCTGATGCACAGGATCGAAGCATTGTGAGGGTTGAAGTGCAACTCACAAAATGATGATGACATATACATAATATACACATAGTATTTACATATCATTCAAAATTTACAAGCACATAAAAGCAACTTTACTACAATATACAGGATATACACTGAACAACAACAATGTACAAAATTTACAAAGTGTATGTACAAATTTTACAACCACCTACATTAAACTACAGTTGCATAGAGGGCGGACAATCCTCTGGCAGAGCCATCCCACCAATGGGAGGCAACAAGAGGACAAACCAGACAACAAAGGTGAAAGAAAACAAAGGAAAACAAACAAACCAAAACCAGAGAACAAAAAACCAAAAAGGCAAAAGCCAAGAGCCTACCTAGAACATGGAAAATGCAAAAAAGATGATCACGGGAGGTGCTCTACAATGAAGTAACATTCAGACACCACAAACAAACACTGCAAATCACCTATTTAATATCGTTAATCTCTGCTAATCACCAAAAAAATCCACACTTAGTTGCTTCGAATTCACCTTAATCGCTCTGGTAAATTGCTCTAAGTATTTGATCGCGATAAATGTGAAAATGATGGGTAATTCCAATTTATACCCCTAGGGTAAAAGTGTTGCATCCTTCTCCGCAAACTCTGGAACAAGAAAGCCTCTGAACCCCAGGTTCGGGGATTCCATGCAACCCCATCATCTCAGAAAAGAAGATACGATGGTAGAGAGTCCTAGAATCCAAAATTTGGTCGACTTAAAAGAATAAAAAAACTCTGGGACTGGGTCCTGGAGACAAAAGAGGACAAAAGAAAAAGAAATACAATCCTCATAGGAGAAAAGCCCAGAGGGGAAAATAAAGGAAACAAAGGAAAGAGCAAAAGCAAAAAGGGGGATCCAACATTTTGCGTACAAAATGTAGGGACGGGTATGTAGGGCATAATAATATGTTTGAAGACATTATGCAAGCCTTACAGGGAAGGGTTGTTCCACTAGGGAAATATGTGGTATACCAACGGAGAGGATATAACACAATCCTGCCAATAGTTGAAAAGACCTTCGATCCAAAAGGGAAAAGGTCATTAGACTCCAGTACCCAATCATTGCCATCTCCAAAAAGGAAAAGGGTGGAAGTAAGAGATCAATGACAAGATAATATTTATTCCCCTTCCCAATCTCCCCTACACATGGATGAACAAGCCATTGCTGAGCAATTAGTGCAAATGGGAAATACATGACATGTCTTTATTATAGCTCAGGAATTGCAAGGAGTGCCAGAGGCACCCAAACATGCTGAAATGGACTTAACAATAGCTGAGTTTTCTAGGAAGGAGTTGGATCCTATCACTAAGTAAGCTAGTGATGAATTCTTGTCAGATGATCAATTTGTTAAAGAAAGGGCTTTTATTCAATTCCTTTGGAGAATTCACATTAATGAATTCAGAGAGAAATGTCAGAAGTTGCAAAATGATCAACCTGATAGAGATAAAGATGAAATTGAAAAGGAAATAAAGGAGGAGATGGTAGCTAAGTTTGACAAAATCACTCCTAAAGAAGGTAGAGAATTGGTAAAGAAAGAAGGAGTTCTCATTCTGCCATAGTGGGATCTTGTTGTTGCTATTGTCTTTGATGCTGTTAGAAAAGAGACCAAACCAACACACACTAGTGGAGTGTCTACTGGTGTTAAATTTAGTGAAGACCATACAACACTGGTAATGTGGTCTATAAAGAAGAAAGACAATAAGAGAATTGGTGAAGATGACCATGCTGAACATTCAGGTAGCCTGTTAGTAAAGAGAGTTGCAGACACTTCAGGAGTAGAGGCAGCTAGCCTCACATTAGAATCTTCTAAATTTAGTATGAAAGTAGCCGAGAGGAAGGATGAAGAGATTAAAAGTTTAAGGACACAGGTTAAAGTAATCATGAAAGCATATAATGATGAAAGGGTAAAATTCATTGAAAAAGATAATAAAATTGCTATCCTAGAGGGAAAACAAATATCTTAATTTTCTCCTCAAAGGATGATAACACAAGATCCACATCAACCTGCTACATTCAACCCAATTGTAACTTCCCCTCCTTCCCCTATTCCATCAAGTCTTATTACACAAGCATACTTGGAATTAGAAAGAGAAAGATTAATTGCTGAAAGGACCAAGTTAGAAGAATCAAAATCAGATAACCAAACTAGAAAAATCAGATCGGCCTTGGAACCAACTTTCCATTGATGTCTCATTTGGTGAAAAATGCCTCCGTTTGCTCAAGATACGAGAAAAAAACCATCAAGAGGTCAAAAACTATATGAACCTCAAGAAACCTCAACCAAAAATGGCAAAGCCTTGCTAAACTAGCGATACCTCCAATTTTGGACTCCCTCTAGTTTTGCCACTAAAAATGATAGAAAAAAAATAAAAATAAAAATAAAAAAAGGGCATACTCTTTTTTTATAAGGAAAAAACATGAAAAACATGTTTTATATTTTTTTATGTCAAAAAAGTATTTTAAAAAAATATTTGGGGCACGTGGTTCCCTTAGGGCCTGCGTAGCCACCTTGGGGGCTAGCGCGGCCTCCCTTGGGTGCCTGATCAGCCCTAAAAAAATAAATTCTTATTTTTAGAAAATTTGAATAATAAATTTTGGATTTTTCAAAAAAAAAATTCAACCTTTGCCTCAATTTCCGTGCCCAAAAAGTGGGATATGCAAAAAAAAATTGCCTCAGAATGCAACTTTGACCAAAAAGGTCTTGCCTTATATGGAAATAGGGGTTTTTGGGCATTTTGAGCATAGTTGTGAGGTCGGTTTGTGCTCAAAGTGCTCTAAACAAAAAATATCCTCCAAATCCACACAAAAAAGAAGAAAAACCTTAAAACCCTTGGAGCTCCAAAAACTTCAAAAACTTACAACGGGCAACAGCAGCAAGACTCTGATACCATGTGAGAATTCAAAGAATTCATATGCCAAGATCATCTGCATGCAAAATAACTTGTTACAAAAGCAAAGCTTGGAGACAAAAATGTTATGAAAGACAAAATATTCATTTAGAGAGGGAATTCGAAATACAAAGAGATCAAACCTAATAAAGGTGATCGAAACCCTAAATGGTAAACCCTTACAGGGAAAGATCTAGGTTTCATAATAATAATTAAATTTTTTTATATGCATAAAGTTTAGCTTAAGTGAAATAGAGATAATAAGTGACTTAATAATTAAATCAAGATTATTTAATTAATAAGTGGAATCACATTATTACTCTAACAAGGAAATGTGATAGAAAAGCACAGGTGAGACACCAGGTAATGCTTTGACTGTTGATAATAGGGGACGACAGAGGGAAAGAGGAAAGAGCCTAGGCAATAGTGGGAAATCTAGGAAGGGAAGATCCAAATCTAGGGTAAATATGGAGTGTTGACATTGTGGAAGAAATTCATCTAAAAAAATATTCTTGGTCTCCAAAGGGAAAACAAGGAGATGGATAACAAGAAAATAACAAGGAAGAAAATGTAGCAAGTGATGTGTTACAAGATGCTTTGATTCTTTCTTTGGATAATATTATTGATTCTTGGGTGTTATATTAAGGGGCTTCTTTTCATTCCACACCCCATAGAAAATATTTTCTATACTATGTTCAAGGTGATTTTGGACAGGTTTATTTAGGTGATGATGCACCATGCAAAATTGTTGGAAATGGAAACATACAGATAAAATTACCAAATGGTAATCAATGGTTACGGAAAGAGGAGAGACATATTCTTGATTTGAGAAGAAATTTAATATCAGCAGAACAACTAAGAAGTGATGGTTGCATAGTCATATTCACAGACAATTCATGGAAGGTTACTAAAGGTTCACTAGTAATAGAAAAAGGGGCAAAGGTAGGTAAATTGTATTTATGTACTGGTAAAACTGATTATTCTATTTCCCTAGCTTCCACAAGAACAAATAAAAATCTATGGAACAATCGACTTGGGCACATGAGTGAGAAGGGGATGAAGCTTCTCCATTCAAAGAATTTGTTTCCAAGTTTGAAAGAAGTTGATTTGTATTTTTTTGAAAAATGTGTTTATGGAAAACAAAAGAGGGTCAGATTTCTTATAGTTGGGAAGGAAAAGAAAAGTGAAAAGTTAGAGCTTGTGCATTATGATTTATAGGGACCATCCCAAGTACCATCACTTGGTGGGTCTTATTATTATGTTACTTTTATTGACGACCCAACTAAGAAAACTTAGGTTTATTTTATTCCAACAAAATCTGATGTATTCCATGCCTTTAAGAAATGGAAAGCTTTGGTTGAGAATGAGACAAGAAACAAGATCAAGTGTCTCAAATCAGATAATGGAGGCAAGTACTATAGTAGAGAGATTGATAGTTATTGTTCATACCATGGGATTCATAGACAAAAAATAGTTCCTTAAATCCCACAAGAAAATAGTGTCTGAAAGGATGAAAAAAACTATCAAGGAGCATGCAAGGAGTATGAGATTGCATGCAGGATTGTTTTTGCACTTTTGGGTAGATGATGTAGACACTGATATTTACTTGATAAAAAGAGGGCCTTCAAGTTCCTTGGATGGTGATATTCCAGAGGAGGCATGGACAGGAAAAAAGGTAAATTACTTATTTCTGAAATTTTTTGGTTGTGAAGTATTTGTCCATATTGATATAGAAAATTGATCAAATCTTGAGGAAAAATCTAAGAAGTGTACTTTCATTGGATGCGGAGTTAATGATTTTGGTTATTGTTTGTGAGATTTTGAGAATCACAAAATTATTAGAAGTAGAGATGTCATATTCAATGAAAAATTCATGTATAAGGATCAAATGCAGGACAAGAAGCAAGAAGAGGAACACATAGAACAAATGGTGCTTGATAAATCCCAGTAAATATAGCACCATTAGTGCCTTAAAATATTGAACAACCAAAAGCATAATAGGTTCCTCACACTCCAGTAAGAAGATCTTCCAGGATAAGTAGACTTCTTGAATGATATTATCCTTCATTATATTATGTTTTATTGATTGATTTTGGTGAACTAGAAAGTTATGCAAAAGAATTAGAGGTTGAAACTAGGAAAAAGTGGGAGCAAGGAATGAAAGAGATGGATTCCTTGATAAAAATCAAACTTCGGAGTTAGTTGAATTTCCTGAAGGTAAAAGAGTATTTCCTAACAAATGGGTTTACAAGTTAAAGGAAGAACATGGAGGCAAGAAAAGATACAAGGCTAGATGTGTGGTGAAAGGTTTTGCATATAAAAAAGGTATTAATTTTGATGAGATATAAAAATAATTTTATCTTGTTGTTGAAATGACTTCAATTCAAACTATTCTAAGTCTTGTGGCCATAGAAGATTTTCATTTGGAACAATTATATGTCAAGACAGCTTTTCTTCATGGAGATTTGGAGGATATTTATATGCAACAACCACAAGGATATCAGGTCAAAGGTAAGGAAAATTTAGTGTGCAGGTTGAAGAAGAGCTTGTATGGGCTAAAACAAGCACCCTAACACTGGTATTTGAAATTTGATTGTTTTATGGTTGAACAAGGTTACAATAGATTCTGATCATTGTGTTTATTTCAAGAGGTTGGATAATGGTAGCTATATTATCCTGTTATTATATGTTGATGATATGATTGTTGTTAGGTCTAATATGCAACATATAAATGACCTCAAATGAAAATTAGCATAGTCATTTACTATGAAGGATTTGGGTGCAACAAAACAAATCCTTGGTATGAGAATACCTAGGGACGAGAAAAATCACACATTGACATTATCTCAGAGGGATTACATAGAAAAGGTGTTGAACATATTTTAGATGCAAGATACAAAACCAGTTAGTACACCTTTGCCTAGTCATTTTAAATTGTCCAAATAAATGAGCCCCAAGACATAGGAGGAGATGGATTACATGTTTAAGGCTCCATACTCTTCAATACTTGGAAATTTGATGTATATAATGGTGTGTACAAGGACAGATATTGCACATATAGTGGGAGTTTCTAGTAGGTATATGAACAATCCTTGAAAAGAACATTGGAAAGCAGTAATGTGGAACAACAATTTAATCTTCATGTTTTGGAGGCTCCTATTCCACTTTTCAAGGCTATGTTGATTCATATTTAGCAAGAGATATTGATAGAAAGAGGAGCACTACAAGGTATGTTTTAACTATAGGTGGCATAGTGGTTAGTTGGGTTTCTCGCTTGCAAAAGGTTATAACACTCTCAACAAAAGAAGTAGAATATGTTTCTTTCATAGAGGCTAGTAAGGAGATGATTTGGTTGCAAATATTTATGGAGGAATTGGGAAAGACACAAGAGAATATCAGGTTGTATAGTGATAGTCAGAGTGTGATTCACCTTGCAAAGAACTCATCCATTCACTCTAAGACCAAACACATCTAGACTTGGTACCATTTCATACACTCAATTTTAGAGGATGAAGAGTTGAAGCTGGAGAAGATACACACTATTAAGAATCCTACATATATGTTGACTAAGGAAGTAACTCAAGACAAACTGAATTCTTTCTAAATTTATATTCATCTTCAAGCTTGATCATAGTAGAAATGAGAAACAATCCATTCTAGGTGTATCAATCCAGTGGGAGCTTCAAACATAGCAGTATTTCTATGGGATCAGTCTCTAAGAAGGAAATTATTTAGTGTGGAGTCTAATCAGTCTCCAAGTGGGAGATTGTTGGTATGTGGTGACTAATCATGATATATTGTACACTCTTTTCAATTCATTGGGTTAACTTTTTAACCATTTCCCTAGGTTAAATCGTCAAGCTTTTCCCTAGGTTAACTCATCAAGCTTAGTTAACTCATCAAGTATTTCCCTAGGTTAATTCGTCAAACATTTTTAGAGTTAATTGGTTAATCGACATTGGTAAACCTCCTAAAAGGCTTATAAATATGTGGCGGTATAATGTGAAATGATTAGATTGTAATTTTCTCTTTGCTAGATTTAAAAAAAAATTGGACAGTTGTTTCTCTAGTGTATGTAGCCCATATTGGGTGAACTGTGTTAAATCTCTATATTGTTTATATTTTATTCTTCTCTATTTCTACATTATCTTAATATTGTTTATTACTCATATCTTCCTAAACCCTAACATATATGTATATATGTATATCCTTCACAACATCTCAAAATACCAACTAGGTGGGCTCCAATATAGCTTTTGATCAAAATCATATAACACATTATAAGTCGGCCTCAAACAAATGGATTGGGAAATATAGTGATTTGTAGATCAACCAAGTGAAAAAATAAGATAAAAGAAATTACAACACATCCTCCAAATAAAATATAAAGAAGATCAAGATCCAACCATAAGTGAAGGAAACAAAACTTGACCATCCCAACAATAATAACTTTGCCAAAATTGTCAACTCTAAACGTTTGTGCTACCATTGAGAGACTAAGAAAAACATGTAAAACAAGATATGGGAAATATATCTTTTCACAACATCCCTACAACCTTTTTCTAAAGAAACTTATTGTTATGTACCCATGCAATAAGAAACACACCGCACTAATGAAAATATAGCATCCCAGACTAACTATAGCACACCAACACTTTGGATATTGCACAGTGGTACAAAACATCATCTAAAACTAGCATGTATTATGTCTTATCTTTTATTGATCATGTTCCCAAATACACATCATCATATTTATCAATCAAGAGGAATGTGGATCATTTTGTCTATCTTCTGAGAACCTTCATCTGCCTCAATGCAATTCGGAGAATAGTCGATCCTATATTTTTCTATAGAAGATATTATAACATGAAAACATAGAAATAACCTCTATAGATACTGAAAATCTTAGCTCTAGAACCAGAAGACCAAATCTTACAATATAGAGGAATGCAGACCAAAATAATCCATTTGTTGTTGTCTGTTCATGACTTTCAAAAAAATTATTTGCCATCCTAGACCATAAAATTTTTATGTTTCCCTTTAAATTTAGAAAGTTTAATCTCTTAGTAGAAAAATCTAAAACTATCCTAATCTCAATTATAACTCTTAAGTGTTTTGTTTTAACACTTCTTTCTTTTCTTAATATCCTTTTTAAGATTTTCTTTATGCTCCCCAAGTTTTTGGTAGAGGGATTGTAGAAAATGAGTATAAAAAAAGTAGTTTTTTAAGTATACCTAAATTTTAAAAATATATATGAAAATATTGATAAAGCATTCATTATGGATGTTATAAAATATGTATGAGATGAATAACTGAATAGAAAAATAATGTTATTTATATAGATATGAGAATGAGTTGATAAAGACATGCGTGACTAGTGTGTATATTCAAGTGAGTAATTTATTATTAAAATTTTCTTGAAGCATTCAAGACTATGTTTTATTGTAAATCTCATTTAAAGGAACAACAATTAAATAAATAGAGAATTATAAATGTTCTAGTTTAATCTTAGCTAGGATACTAATAAATGATAGTCTTCTATGAGTTGTTTGTGCAATGCGTCATGTTGATACACTTTTCTATGAGTTGTTGGGAATGATAGGTACTAAGAGGGGGTGAATCAGTACAAATAGATATTGAACTAATTCAACTGCTGAACAAAATAACTACTGCAATGCTTTCCAAACCTATAAAGAAATTAACTATTGCAAATATGAATGAAACAGTAATAACAAGAATCCATAAATTTCACACACATAACACAACAATTTTCACTTGGAAACCCTTGTAAGAGGTAAAAAAACAATGGTGGGGATGACACCCACAAGCCCAATAACCGCAATATATGAGTTGCCTTGTTAGGAGATACAATACCCTTTCTGAGGGTTCACCCTGTTAGAAGTGATTAGTACACTATTAGGAGTACAATAAGATTAGTTATGATCTACCTCGCTAGAGAATTTAAAACCTCAATAAAGAAGTCACCATGTTAAAGGATTTACAAAAAGAACTTGTTAGAATTCACCCAATTAAGGGATTTGACCTGTTGCAACTGTTAGGAAGGCAACAAGAGAAATGATCTTAATGTAGCACTGATTACTTAAAAAGTCCTATAAGCTCTTTGTACTCTATACCTCTGTACTTTGTAACTTCTCTCTGCACTTTGAGTGCAACTTCAAGTTGAAATCATAAAAACCTAATTACCCAGAACAACTTCAACAACAGCAACAAGTACAACAATTACTCTCTCTATGTTTCCTTAAATAAACAACTTGCACCGACTTGAAAATTATCTTCAAATTGATTTCCCGTGACAACACCACATGTCTAATTGATAATCTCAATGAGGAAAATGATTTTTCATGAGCGCATTAGGTCAAGATAAGATCCGCAAGTTTATACCTCCAAGATAACTAACACGTGTTTACTTCTCCAATGTAATCCCTTAAATTTGTCTTAAATGCTTGCATCGATCGTGTAAATACCAATACATTGGATGTATAAAATTTATTCCACATCATCATATCATTATAAATGATCACATACACTTTACCACTCACCACTTTGTGATCTACTGAATGGTTGATCAAGAACATAAAATTTCTACCTATCTCAGTGTCTGTGTCATTCAAAAATTTATGACCGCTCAACCAAATGTGATGTGGTTAGAACAATATTACAATATGAACTTGTTGAATCTTTATCTGTGATTGCTTCACATAATTATGTTTATACCATGACTGTTACCAAAATAATGTTTGCACAGTATACCGATCTTCTAGAGTTAACCAAATTTCAGTATACCTTCTTACCGATTATACATTAAATTTACCTGATGTATATTATGACTTATATTCACTTAGTTGCACTATAATAATTTAGTTGACATAAATGAAAACAATATACATGACTCCTTATCACTACACCACAATAGTGAACAATCTATAATACCAACAATCTCAATCAAATACCAACAATCTCTCCCTTTGGCATTGATGGCAAACATATACTAACTCCAATATATGCTTACTATTTTGCAATCATAATATCAACTTATGACTCCTTCTACTCATACTCTTCATACATGCATATACTCCCCCATTCATATACTTCCCCTTTGAAGAAAATGACAAAGGTACCAAAAACTTGAATATATATATATATATATATATATATATATATATATATATATATATATAATCTTGCATATATCCTGTCAAAAATTACCTTGTAGTGAATCTTTGCCAAACTCAAGGTTATTTCCCATAGCTTCTGCAAGTACTTCATAACCATAATTTTCTCAATCAAACTCGAGACTATCTCTTCCATGCTATCTAAAGTGTTCATGTCCAACAAGGAAAATATAGCTTCTGTCATTTTCACATTTTGGTGCATCACTTCTACTGTAGGAGATAATGTGGATTGAAGTTCTATTAGAATGATCAATCTCCACTCTTGTTCACTTTGAATTTGCTTAACCTTATGATTGATTTTCTTGACTTGATGACTGCAAGTTGTGAATGAACTTGATAGTGGATCAAGTTGATCGCTTAAGTTCTCCAACTCCTTCTCAGCTTCAGCTCTTCTTTGTTCCAAATCTTGAACAAAGTTTGAATACCTTGATAGTTTGATAATCAATTGACCTTCCTCAGTCAATGTACTCTTAACTTCATCTATCAAGTTTGAAAATTTTATCCCATCTGTAGTAATATTTTTCATCATCTTTCTTGTCATCTTCTTTTCTAAGTTCTCTTCTGCATTCTTCACTGCAGTTGTCTGCATGTCTGGACCCTGATGTAGAATAGCCTTCACAAGAGTGTCCATCTGATCAATAGGCATGTCATCTTCATCATATGTCACCTCAGGCACTAACTCATCTAGGATGTCTCTAGCTTTCCTTAATACTCATGTCTTCTTATTCTTTGATTTCATCTTGTTTCTTACAGCCTGAACCATTAATTGTTCTGAAAGTTTCATCAATTCCTTAGGTTTCAGTTTGGATATATCTACCGGTGTGATCGGTAAATCTTCTTCATCAATTTCTTCTTCATCTTCAGGGAATAGTCATAGGTTTATGTCTCTTATGAGCATTGGATACTACAAGACTTAAGTTCTTTGTAGTCTCAGGTTCTTCTTCTATCTTCTTTAGAGTCTCCACCTGCTTACTTTCTTCATCTTTATCTTCTTCCTTCTTTGAAATCATCTCTTCTATATTTTCTTTCAATGAATGGTTTCTTTAATTCCTTTTGAATTTTATAAAGAGCTGCATCATGAGCTCCAAATCTCTACGTCTTTTTTTTCTAATGGTTTTGACAACAACTCATCAACATGCAAATTTACTATATCATTTTCGACTTCATAACCCATATGAGGAATCCAACATGTCCTAGATTCCACAGCTTGCACAATACATGAATCGGTGTCTACAAGAAAAAAATATCACTCTTGTACTTCTCTACAATAATAGCTAGAATCCTTTCTCATTTATGCATTCTAGATTGGAAATCTTTGAAATAACCCCACATGACCTTATTGAAGTCATTCCTTAGTTCCTCTATGAATTCACTTATTTTCATAACTACCAGTTTGTCCCTTGACCATGTAATATTTCCTTTACCAGGAAAATACCTTTTGAACATAGAAAAACATACATACCAATAGAGCTCCATAATCTAATGATTGTCTCTTGTCTGTCTTAATCCTTTCCATGTTTGCTAGAAATTGGCTTCTTCTCATCTCACATAGATCATATATTGAATTATCCTTCACAATCTGATAGACAATGTGAATAGCTCCACCAGACACAATTAACTCAAATTGACTGATAAAATTTGTATCCTATCACCATGGATGCGAAACGAAATTCCTTATCTACAATATGCTCAACAGTCATTTCTCTCTTGTCTAGTTTAGATTTGGTAAGTTCAGTGACCAAGAGAGTAGCCACCATTCTCAATATAAATTCCAAACCTTGTGCTTGAAATCCTATAACCCTGCTAATCAATGTCTTTGAAACCTTGTGTGGTCCATATAGGCATATGAATTGATCATTCACTCTACTCAACACATAATGTATCAAATCAGGATGAAATTCTATGGGAATTTCTAAAACACAAGTCAAACCCTTTTCCTGTAGATGTTTGTGCTCAACTTTCCTTTCCATTGATATACAAATTCTTTTATTCTTTCTAGATTTCTTCAGCTCCCAATTCTTTGATTCTACAATGAATATAAGAATGAACATCTTCAATCAAAATCACACCATGAGGAATAGTGGATAGGGCACCAGACATATCTATCTCAGCCACTTTTCTTCAATGCAATTTGAATACGAGTCAAGGTTCCTCAGAAATGTTTGAAGACATTATATTTTTCCATTAGTATATGCAAGGAAAAATAGGATAAACACCGTTGGTTTATACTACACCGACATACAGGGCACATGAATACTTGACGCCAAGGTTATAGATATTTCTAAGTACAAAGCATCCCGACGCAACACTATTTAGTGATAATCGATGACAGAAAAGACAAAGGAACCCAATGAGCAACCAATAGTGCAACTCAATGAAATAGTCAAGAGTGGAACTCGATAGATCAAGGGAACCCGACGAACAGTTCAAAGAAGGAACACCGACAGACTTCCAGTACACACTGACAATCAGATACTGAGAGTCAGTTACATTTGACAAAAAGTGGATCTGACTTCCACATCAAATAAATCATTGAAGTTTTATATTTAGCTTCTTGATTTGTTTTAAATACATTATGTGAGGGAAAAGCAATGTAATTATTATTATTTTTATCAGTCTAACTGATTTAAAACATGCAAACTAAAGGATCAAGGTCAAGTTGTATACCTTGGATCTAGAGCTAACATTGTAATGTGTGATTCTAGAATAGGTCAAAGAAATTGTATAAATAGATGCTCAATCAATTGTGAACATGTTGTTCGATGATGATTGTAGCCTCTGAGAGCATCTAAGGTTCAGACAAGAGAATTCATGCACAAGCACAAACAAAGATCAAATCATTTTTCAAGAATAAGAACCGACAAGCAGGAAAAGGTATTAATCAATCACTATAGGTGATATTCATACTCTATAAACTTTAATGGATCTATGATCAACAATTATAGATTGCATATAGTCAGTTCATACATAGTTTACACATTCTAACAAGTGTAGTACAATTAAGAAATCCTTTCAAGGTGGATTTAACAATCCTATTGTAAATCTCTTAACCAAGTGCACACTACATCAGTGCTACTAAAGCTCTTAACAGATTAGATCCTAACAAGTCTCCACATTAATACTTCTAACAGGGTAGATCATAAGAAGTGATCAAATTGTAAGCCTTAACCGGCTCCCTTCCAATCTGCAGATAGTGAAGTTTTGTGGGTGCCATCCCCACCGTAGTTTTTACTTCCTAACATGAGTTTCTTGTGATATCATATGTTGTGTTATGTGTCTATTAATTTCTATGAATATTACATACAATTAAGTTTATGAATTAATATTACATGCATAAGAAAGAATATCATATTTGGTTGGTAATACAATAAAGATTGATTGCTAATGAAGAAAGGTGAAAAGTGTTAAAAGTTTTAGAGGTACTGATTCACCCCTCCCCTCTCAGTACTACTTCCCATTAATCCCAAAATTTTTTATCAGAGCCTAGTCTCTTCTTGGAAAGCTTAAAGGATTAAGAGAAAAGATCATACAATGGAGAAGTACAAGATTGAAAAAAATATTGAGAATCAGAAGATAGAAATACAAATCTTCTATGAGCAATACAAGGCTGCAAGAATAAAAATGAGAGAGCTATTGGATGAGAGAAAAGGCATGGCAACTCAGAGCAATAAAAAATATTATCAAGAAGAAGAGATACTAGATTTCTTTGAATCATCAGAATATTCAACTTGAAAATCATCAGACACATAAGAAGAAAATATCACAAATCTAAAGGAGATCAATCAACATTTGACAGAGAAAATAAAGGTGCTGCAAATAGGTTAAGAGACCCAGATGGTAAGAATGATTGATGTGATGAATTCTGCTAGACAATCTGAAATAGAAAGAACATTAGCTATTGATGATAGGAGGAAGATTACAGAGTAGCTACAAGAAAAGCAGTCAGAAATTCAAAAACATGTTGAGCACCACCATGAGATTACAAATCAAATTATTCTTATGAGTTAAGAATCAAATAGAATGAATATGGAACTCATTGAAAAAATACAGAATATCGGTGAGCTAAGAGAAGAGAATGAAAAACTAAAGCATGAGGTTAGAATTCAGAAACAACATAATGAAATTATCAAAAAGGATGAAGAAAGCAATAAAAGAATGGATGATTTCCTTGAAGGACAATAAAGAGTCAGGAAAATTCCCCAAAGATAGATAAAGGGAAAACAAAGAGACAATAAAGGGTATAGAAAATTCCCTGAAGATTGATAAAGAGATAACAAAGAGATAATAAAGGGTATAGAAAATTCCCTAAGACTGATGAAGAAAGAGCTATGCTGGTGAAGGGTGACCTAGACCATGTCAATCTGTCAAATATCAAGCGCATCTGGGCATTCGTGATCAAGGAAATCATGGAATATTTCACACTTGACGGAAGGTTATCTAAGGTATACAATTACCACTTTGTTCTGGCTAACCATTTCTGTCATGATATTAGGGTTTGCTTTCCTTTTTATCTCTTAAGCTCGCTCAATCAGAGCATTATTGACCATAGGGTTAAATTATCCCCTGTTTTACATGAGGGTTTAATTTTGTTAATCACAGACTATGTTAAGAACCATATCCCCAACCCCATTCCCAAAAGTACTATCAATGTTAAGAGGAAAAGTCTGGAGTTGCCTACAGGTAAGAGTACCAAAAAGGAGAAAGTTAATAAGAGCCATAAAGGCCCTGTTATAGTGGACATCTCTTTGCCAATTTATGATGACATTGAGGGGATGAAAATAGATGATGAGAAGGATATTGATTCTTTTGAGGATGAGGGTTTCATCAGGAAACTGATTAAAGTTGATGAGATGAAGAAGAACACAAGTGAGTGGCTGGGTGGTAAAGCTGATACTAAAGATACCCAGATAATGAAGAATAAAACTTTGGAAGAAATTACTGAAGAAGTTGATAATATTATTGATACCCACATTGGGGATAATATTGTTAACATTGATGATGATAAGGATCAGAATCAGGAAGATTAGGAACTTCAAAAGGAGGCTGGGGACATTAATACCCACACTGAAGACAAAACTCTCAATAAGGATAGTGGAGAAGAACAGACTAATGAATTTCTGGATTACCATAAGAAAATAGGGGAAATGGAGGAGACTGTGATGGATAAAGGCAACACAGAGAAAAATGAGGAAGATATTACGCCAGAGAAGGAAATAGACAAAGCTGAGAAAGATGATAATGATAAAGAGAATGTTGTTCACAGTAGTGATACTTTGACTGATAACCTTGAAGATAAGAATGTCCATAACATGAAGAGCCTTGAGGATGATCTCCGTGAGAGGGAGGTTAATGTCAAAAGGGTGGAAACTATATCCTTCCTTCAGATGGTGAGAAAAAAGTAGAGAATAGCTTTAATATGGATAAGTGGGTTCAGGATGACATTATAGAGATCAAAGATAATTATAAGAAGCTGGAAGACAAGAATGCTCTGCTGGAGGAAATAGTTGACAAAATTTGCAATGATGCTACTATGTACCAGCAGGGGAAAGATGTTTTTGAGAAGGTTAACAATTTGGACATAAGATCAGCACCATGGTGGACAATAAGCTTAAAAAATTTATTGACAAGGTTAACAACAACAAGGTTCTCATAAAAAAATTAACTTCTGTTAGCAAAATGGGTATGAAGAACTCTCTGGATAATCTGAAGTCTTTATACACCCTCCTGGAAGGTAATGATAGAGAGAAGATTAGGAAAGAGGATGACAACCCTCAGGATATTAATATTTCGGGCCCTGGCACTAGAACTCGCTCTAGCACCAAAAAGAAAGCTAAAGTCCAAACCAAAGATACTAATAAGATGTGGGAATCAATCTAGAGTATGGAGATGTAGATGGTTGAAGTGCAGATGTAGGAGGATCAGAAGGAAGCTATTTAGCTTCAGTGCTGGAGGGAATCAATTTGATGGAAGTTTTTTGTCACCTGTCTGCTGGAATTGTTTTGTAACTTGTTTTTTTGTAATGCTCTATAGTGCTTCATCTGGGTTTAGCCCTTTTTTGGTCTCCTACCAGCTTTGAAAGATCATTGTAACCTTTGTCCTTTATTGTCTATCTTTTTGGTCCTTTGTAAATGGTTTTGGGGCCCCTTCAAAACCTATTGTTACCTTAATCAAAAATAAAGATTCAACAACAAAAATGATCTAGGTTTTATCAAAAATGAAGAATCATCAAATCAATCCAATCCAAAGAATGTCTATAAAAATCCAAGACCAAGAAAGTTTACATGCAGTCACTATGGAAAGCAAGGCCATACATCAAATGTATGCAAAGGCAAAATGAAAGGTATTCCTAAAACTACATCTTCATTCATCAGATTCTGTTATAAATGTAACAAGAGAGGACATAAAGCATATGAATGTAAGTCTAAGATGGAACAACCAAAGAAGGAAACCTACATGGAAAAATACTATCCTACATGCAAAATGAATAGGCACACAACTCTTGAATGCTGGAAAAAGAAAAGGAAAGAACAGAAGCCTAAAGGTCAAGAAACTCCCTGACAACCAAAGAGAATCAGTAATCAGTATGTATGGGACTACAATACTTGGACAAATTATACAGTATGTGGAAGATATGGTCACATTTCTGCTAACTATATGAGACAATGGACTAGAAAGTCTAGAGGCTGGACAAACCCCAGAATGGCATGCTTACACTGTCATAAAGTTGGTCATCTCAAGAAAGAATGTAGAGACCGAATGATAGAGATAAGCATATATCCCAATGGAAATACCATTGAAGATATCCAAAGGGCTAGAGACAAAATGTGGAGAAAAGCTTCAAGCAATGATGAAGTTGAATCGAGCAATGCAAATGATGACACCCCATCTAATGGATCTGGTGACATCACCACCCCTACCTATAAGATGAACAAGTATGGAACTGCACTACACCAAGTCATATTTTACATCAGTTCCATTATACAAATTGATAGATAGTCAAAATATTCATTAATAAAGATGCATATTATGTTACTTGTAACAATTCTAAGAAAATAACACCGTCGGTAAACACATACCGAAAATCATCGGTGAATATAAAAGGATGAAATCTCTACACTTACCGAGAATTGTCAGTCAACACATAAAAAGGCTAAGTCACTAATGTAAACAGACACCCATTGGTAAGGAAGCAAAGCTGCAATGTTGTCTTGACACTACACCGAGTTCTGTCGGTAAAAGCAACAATCTTAACAGCTGTCTCGAGCATCCTGTCAAACACCAAGAATGTTGTTTTAAAGTTTAACAAATGAACTCTATCTTCATGAACTGATGAGTTGTTGAGCATTTATGAGAGACTTAGGAAAAAAGCATATAAATTCTCGATGGAAGCACTTCATTCTTCACACGCGAATTGAGAAAAAATAGAGCTAAAAAAGAGCAGTTAGCAAAGCATCCTCAACTCGATCCAAAGCACTTCAAATTGATCACTCACAAGATACATAGATTGAAGTAAGTACCAAGCATACCAAGAACTCTATTATTATTTTTAAAAAAGCCCTAAATTCGAAACACAATGGCAATGACTTCAAGAATAGCTAAGTTAAAGAATGAAAAGATGAATGTCGTTAAGCTAATCAAGAATAGTACTTGTGTGGAACCAAAATACAAGATATGCCCATAGATTGCCTCACAACCTGATGATTCTGGCGCATTCTCAAAAATTCCACCTAGGGTTTTGTTGATAGAAGATGTTAGATCATATATCTACTACAAGATCGCTAAGATTGGTGATCTGGAGATAGATCAAGCAACTAATGCAATTGATGCATTGTTGAATGAACCACTTGATAGTAAGAAACCAAGATTTGGAACATATGAAGAGGCAAAGTCTAAGATAAAAATAGGTCTAGTCATAAAGAAGACTGTCAACAAGAAAAACAAGATGGTAAAGAATCTTGAGAAGTTGTCTGCAAATGAGGAGGAAAAAGAACAAATAGAGGACACTGAGGAACATGGTGTCATCGGTGAAGAGGAAGATAAGAAAGAATCAGATTCTAAAGCCACAGAGTTTGATGTGCCTCCACCTCCAACCAAGAAACCAAGGACTACAATAGCTCAGAGGACAAGGAGCCAAACTAAAAAGAAAGATACTACACCTCTAAAGAAAGTTCAAGTGAGGACCTATAAGAGGAAACAATAAATAGATAAGCCAACACCTACCAAAAGGAGGAGAAGAATCATTAGGACCAAAGCTGACATTGAAGATTCAAAATAGGATGAGCCTGAAGTAGAAAAGAAAAGCTTAACCCCTAGAACAATTGATGAGATTGTTGATTCAATTTCTACAATAGGTACCATGACTGATAGGAAAATTAGACAATGGGTAAAGTTGGAGCCTGAGGACATAAATAAAATAGAAAATGCAATTATCATGGCTATGGTCAAGTTCAAATATGTACCAGTTGAGTTTGCTAACAAAATTCCCAAAGAACTAAGTGACAAAATTTCAACACGATGGTCTTATGCTTTGCACACAGAAAAGGAAACAAGCGAGAGGATACTTGTAACACTCATGTCTCCCAATTCCAAAATGGAAGAAATAAAAGAAATGATGAAAAAGCATTCTAATAAATTTGTGGCAAAGACAAGAGCCTACAAGGTGCTACAGGATAAGTTCTTAGAGATGGACAACATGATAGATGCTAAATAGAAACAAATTCTTGATCTACCTGTAAAATCAAAAAGCTATGAGAATCCATTACTTCTCACCGAAACACCTCAAATAGAGGAGCAGAAAGAAAAAAGCAAGTCCAGAGAAAATTTCTTTGGATAATATGGAAGATACTTAACCCATTGACTTAGATAAAGTCAGGGATGATATTAACATTCAAGGTATAACTCAATATGATTCTGATAAGGACCCAAAGAAGGATGATGATGTAATATTCATATCTCTTAAGGATCAAGAAAATAAACAAGCATTGAAGACACCATGTAAAGATGACATAGATGTTGTTGATGAGACATGGCTAGACACTTCAATCATTGACATAATAGGACTCGACCCTGCAGAACAAATCCAAAAGGATGAAGATGTCACTGTTCAACAAGCTCAAACTGAAAAACAAGACACAAATACAAATGCAACACAGGTGAGCACACAGAATAATATGCTAGTATTGATGAAGGCCATTAATCTGATAGAAGGACATGAAGAATCTATTGTAGATACAAGCATACCCAAAGATAAGGGTGATGAAAAATCAAAGGATACAACAGATGAATCTAAAGATACAACTGTAGAACAAGTTGCTACCGATGATTAGCAAGACAAGTCTACTGATTAGAATAAAGAAGGAGAAAAAAAAGTAGAGGAGGAAAAGAAGAAGAATAAGAGTGAAGAAGAAAAGAAAGAAGATCGACAAAATCAAACAAACAAAAAAATAACTTGATACACCCAAGGTTGATGAAGAGATGTCTTCACCTAACCGACAGGTGAACACTGAGCATAAGACACAAGAATTTTCATCTACAAAGCCTTCACTAAGCACCTCAAATAAAATAAATGAACTAGCAATGGTAGTTCATACATCTGCTTCTACACAAGTCTCAAGGAAGAAGAAGAGAAAGATCAAAAATCCAGTCACTCTGGATGAAATAATTGAGATTCTAGTATGTGATCCTAGAACACTAGATACTACTAAGTTGACAAAGTATGATAGAATTTGTGAAAGGAAAGCTATCCAAGATAAGCTGAGAAAGACAACAAAAGAATCAAAGGTACTAGAGGTTGCAAAAGGAATCCTCCACCAAATTGTACCTGATACAGATGTTGATCAACCAACTCCCATACTTGATCAATTAGTGGTTCTCATTGATGCTATCACATCTCAGAATGTAGATGCTGAAAAGGCTATGGAAGCTAGACTTGAGAAGAAATTTGAATTCAAGTTAGCAGAGAAAATAAGCCAAGAAGTGGTATTGAACAAGGTGAAGCTATCTGAACTGGTAAGCACATTGGACCCTATCATTTCAGAAGTAATAGCCTTAATTCAAAAACTGTGCACGTTGGATCAACTCACAAAGGAGTATACCAAAAAGATAACACAAATTGATGCTGATCTCCAAGCTAGTGCACAAGGTCTCACAAATACTGAAGATGCAATCAAATTTCACCATGACCAGCTCAAGCAAGCCAGGAAGTTGAGATAGGATATTCAGATTGCAGAGACAAAGTTTAGAGATGAGGTGAATTGGCTTCAAGCTCAACTTTTACCAACACTCACATTACTACAAAACCATATGACACAGGAAAGAACACTTATTTCCACCCTATAAATGTCTATCATAGAAAACATTTATGGTATGCATGCCAGGATTGCACTAGAGCACATGGCACTTAAAATCGTCAAAGAGAAATGGGAGAAAATGATGGAAGATATCAAGAACAATCACTCCCACATACTTGACACTCTGTAAGTTGCACATTTTTGTCACACTGTTGACAACTTATAAGTTGTACATTTTTGTCATGATTATCAAAAAAGGGGGAAATGATATGTACAATCAGTCATTAAATAAAGAGGAAATATTATGAAAAAATGGGAATGTATAGTACAAAGGCTAGTATACATGTACATATACTTATACTATACCGATGCATACAGTTAGGGGGATTAATATAATGACAAGGATATATACATGATGTACATACTAAACACTTTAGTATTTTTCACATATCAATTTTTGATACTAATGTCAAAGGGGGAAATTGAAGACATTATATTTTTCCATTAGTATATGCAAGGAAAAACATGATAAACATTGTCGGTTTATACTACACCGATGAACAGGGCATAGCACTACCCAACGCCAAGGTTACAGATATTGGTAAGTCCAAAGCATCCCGATGCAACACTATTTAGTGATAACCGATGACATAAAAGACAAAGGAACCTGACAAGTAACCAATAATGCAACCTGACGAAACAGTCAAGAGTGGAACCCGATAAATCAAGGGAACCCGATGGATAGTTCAAAGAAGGAACACCAACAAACTTTCAGTACTCATCAACAATCAGATACTGAGAGTTAGTTACATTCCACAAAAAGTGGATCTGACTTCCACGTCAGATAAATCACTAAAGTTTTATATTTAGCTTCGTGATTTGTTTTAAATCCATTACATGAGGGAAAATAAATGTAATTATTATTATTTTTATCGGTCTAATTGATTTAAAACATGCAAACTAAAGGATCAAGGTCAAGTTGTATACCCTGGATCTAGAGTTAACATTGTAATGCATGATTCTAGAATAGGTCAAAGAAATTGTATAAATAGATGCTTAATCGATTGTGAACATGTTGTTCAATGATGATTGTAGCCTCTGAGAGCATCTAAGGTTTAGACAAGAGAATTCATGCACAAGATCAAATCAGTTTTCAAGAACAAGAACCAAGGATAACGACAAGCATGCAAATGTATTAATCAATCACTATAGGTGATATTCATACTGTAATGCCCAAAATTTACAACCAAAAACGTAAAAAAATTTTTTTTAAAAACAAATATAACATACCATTTTAACTACATCAGAAAATTCGTGATTCTACTAAGTATAATATTTAACTATATTACAAGAGGGCAATGGTCAAACTTTGAGAAACAACATTTCATAATATTCAAATGACAATCATACAGAGGTATTGCATACCTGAGTTTTCTCTTCCTTGCATGTGTATCTCGTTCTCCTTGTCTCCCCGTTTCCTGCATCTTTATATATTGCTACACACTTGATGCATGATGTTAAATTCATTTCTGATTACATACATGATCGTAAGATAAGCCACATCAATGAATTAGTTAAATAAACTATGAGATATTTAGAACTTGATTTGTAAAGCGATGAGAACTATGCAACATTGGAAACGGGGCAAGTTAAAGGAATAATTTAGAAGCACAAGACCTAAGGGCCAGACCTAATGCCTCGGG
>MU226848.1:928862-941003 GCA_018584345.1 Thuja plicata
ATTATAGATTGCATATAGTCAGGTCATACATATTGTACACATTCTAACAAGTGTAGTACACTTAAGAAATCCTTTCAAGGAAGGTGGATTTAACAATCCTATTGTAAATCTCTTAACCGAGTGCACATACATCAATGTTGCTAAAGCTCTTAACATAGTAGATCCTAACAGATCTCCACATTAATACTCCTAACAAGGTAGATCATCAGAAGTGATCAAATTGTAATCCTTAACCGACTCCCTTCCAATCTACAGATAGTGAAGTTTTGTGGGTGCCATCCCCATTGCAGTTTTTACTTCCTAACATGAGTTTTTTGTGATATAATATCCTATGTTATATGTCTATTAATTTCTATGAATGTTACATACAATTAAGTTTATGAATCAATATTACATGCATAAGAAAGAACATCAGATTTGGTTGGTAATACAATAAATATTGATTGCTAATGAAGAAAGGTGAAAAGTGTTAAAAGTTTTAGAGGTACTGATTCACCCCTCCCCTCTCAGTACTACTTCCCATTAATCCCAACAATGTTCACCAAAAGAGGTGTATTAACGTTATCTGCCATTACGACCATCTATAACAACACACAATTCTTACCACCAACTGAAATGATATTCTTCACTACACAGGTTAGAGTTCCACAAAGGCTCGATATGAAATAATCACTAGATCTTAATCACAAAAGTAGCTTTTGGCACATACTATCTCAAGATAGCTCTTCTAATTCTTTAAGTGAAAGTGAAAAGTGTGAAAAGAAGTTAGTTTTTCCCTTTATATACCACTAGAGGAATAAACATTGAATACATCAATAGTAGGAATAGTGACATGTCACTGGTTAACACTTAACCACCTATTGGTGCTCAACCAACAGTAATAAACACTCTCAAATAGATATTTGACCTTGAAATCTTAGTGCAGTCCATACAAAATCTCAAAATATAAAATCATAGAAACTTACACCATGATATGCATATAGATCTTTACCGCTCTTTGAGTCTAGGGGATCAGTAATGGATTTATCTTTTAAGTGATCCCCCTAAGAAAATAATATGCTTAGTTTACTGGGAACCTCCACTTTTCCTAAACTTGTGGATTTCTCAGTCAACTCAGAGTAATTCAGTTCACCTTTCTTCACCCAAGTCTTCTTCATATCACTTCTGACTTCATCAATATTAGCAAGTTGCTTTCCTTTTCCACCTTTAGACTGATGAGGTGATTGATTCTTAAACCGACAGTCTTTTTCTATATGACCTATCTTATGACAGACAAAAAATGTTTCACCAGTTGATTTCGAATGACCAGCATTACCTTGTTAACCTTACTATGATGAGATTACTGAGAGGGGAGGGGTGAATTGGGAATCTAATAATTTCATCATATGAACACTTTTCACTTATCCACCAATACAAAAAATCAGCAATCAAAAGTATGTGTGCAACCACAAAATCATCCAACACATAGACACAAGATTTTTGGTATTGTAGAAACCCAAATTAGGGAAAAACTATGGTGAGGATGACACCCACAAATTTTTACTCTTCTGAAGTATGCCATGTGAAAGGCTTTACCTTGTTAAAGGCATTTACATATACATGGAAAAATACAACCTTGTGAGAGGATTTACCTAAAAATCATTACAAGCTTGTACCTTGTGAGAGGTAGCCTTGTGAGAGGACTTTGAACACTTATTACAATGCCACCATATAGGATTTCAATATAGTAAAGATTTGTTAAGATCTACCTCACTTGAGGATTTCCAACACTCTGTTGTAGCTATCAGGAAATAACATGTAAGAATGATCTATGTAATAGCAAACTTATCTACTTGATCATATCCTTTCTATCTCAAACAACATTCTTCACATACTTCTCTAGCACTTGGTTGGACCGCACCCTCTGTCTCTTCTTCCTTCTGCATTGACACATGATCAACCCAACCAACTTCACCTTCTTCTTTTCAATTTATATTTCTCTTCTTTCCCTTAGGTTTCCATTACCATAGAAAATCCTAAAATGTGATACCTCTTCAATCTGATCATACATTTGGCTTCATCTCACATATCTCTATGTTCAATTTGAAATTTACTGACTGTACCTTTTAATTCATAGATTCAATCATGAAATTTAAATTCTTTCATTAAGCATTTCCTTTCTTGACTAATCAAATTGGTCAAATCATCTTTACACGTTCACCTCAATGATATAACCATTAAAAAAATATTTCCAATTTTCCATGCACATTCTCTAATGAATTATGACCAATAACATTTGACTAGATAACAATAATTTAAATCACCGATACCGATCAAACTATTTTCCACTTAGAAACTTAACACTTGGTCAAATATTGTTGTTTAACCTTGAAATATCTCATATCTTTTCGCCAAATGAATCATGGTTGTAGGATTAGCATATAGTAGCTTCTGGTAACCTCCAAAAAACAACTAAACACAAAACAATCAAATACATATCCAAAATGATAGAATCATCTTATTTTAGTTAATTGTTGTCTTACTTAATTTCATTGTCTCTGATTAGCTTTGCCAAACTTAACTCATCAGTCATCATACCTATTTAAGATTTTACATGTGGCATCCAAACATGTTTTCAAATACTTATGTAGAACCGTACCTTATGATATTTGCATTAGCATGATGTATCCTACAATCATCATCAACTACTCATAAACATAATAGTTGACATCAATGACAATACCATAACTGATCATTGCTCAACCATATCTATCATATCTCACCATCAAATCATGCTCTAAACCACTTTACCTTTACACATAATTGCCCAACATCAGTTATGTCAACAATATCCCCCTTTGGCATTGATGACAACACAACAAATCAACACATACATGTTTGTATTTCTACCTGTGTGTTCCCAAAGCATCCTAACTAACCAACTGATCAAATCTATAGATTATTCAAGTTCAACTCTATCTTCAACTTCTCAGCTTCCAATCATTAGCCTTGTAGATTCCAATCTATGTAGTGTCTCCCCTTAGGATGTAAAATCCATTCATCTCACTGCATGTACCAAATACTTGTACCAATGTTTACCATTTTGTTGATGGAAAATACTCCCCCTTTGACAACAATGCCAAAGTGGTCAACCAACAACAATCTTTCTCTAATTTCCTATGCAACATATTCTTACAACTTAACTACTCCAACTCTAGGATTTGTCACACATACATCAATCCAAGTTAAGATATAACAGTAAATTTTTAGGATTGATGTAGTATAGTCTCTTCTCAATTAAGTGCAAATAGGGGAGTGACCCCTAACTCACCTCTCAAGTATTCAAACCTATCCTTAGGCAGCATCTTAGTAAAGATATCAGAAACTTGTTCCGATTTGGAATGTATTCTAGCCTTACCTCTTTCTCCTGAACTTGTTCTCTAATTAAATGATACTTTATAGCAATGTGTTCAGTCTTTGAGTGCATCACTGGATTCTTAGAAATGTTTATAGGACTAGTATTATCACAGTTAATAAAAATAGGTTCAATTACCTTTTCTTGTATACCTTCAAGTAATTTCTTAATCCATACTACCTAAGTGCAATTGATGGCAACAACAACATATTCATCTTCAGCGATAGATTGGGAAATACAGTTCTGCTTCTTGGTTGTCTAAGTAACAAGTCTTTCACCCAAGAAAAATACTCCACTGCTTAACTTTTCCTATCATCCACATTTCTAGTCCAATCAGCATCAGTATAAACACTTAGTGAAAAATCTCCTTTGTTACCATACCAGAGTCCATAATCTTTTGTTCCTCTCAAATATTTGAATATTCTCTTTATGAAAATCAATTGTGTATCCTTAGGATTTGTTGAAAATATTGCAACCAAACCAACTGCTTGTGCAATATCCAATCTACTATGCACAACATACGGTAACTTTCAAATCATAAATTGGTACATAGTCTGATCAACTTCATCAGATTCATCATCCTTAGACATTTTGTATTCTGTAACCATTGGGGTTCCAACAGGTTTAGATTCTTCAAGTCCAAAGGTCTTCAATATTTCTTTGATGTATTTAGACTAACTGATGTAGATATAATTATCAAGTTGTGAAACTTGCAAGCCAATGAAGTACTTGATCTCTCCTATCATTGACATTTCAAACTCCTTTCTTATTTTTTCAATGAATGTTCTACTTAGGTCATCATTACCTCCAAATATTATATCATCTACAAAGATTTCAGCAAGTAGTAACTTATTTTCTTCATCAACCTTTAGATAAAAATTGCTATTGTCACTTGTTCTAACAAATCCAATCTTTATAAGATATGAGTGCAGTCTCTCATACCATGATCTAGGAACTTGTTTTAGTACATACATTTCCTTCTTCAATTTGCACACCAAATCTTGTCCAGTATTCTTCTCAAAACTATCAAGTTGTTCAACACAAACCTCCTCTTCTAGTATACCATTCATAAAAGTAGATTTCACATCCATTTGATAAACCTTGAATTTATTGTAAGATGCATAAACGAGTAGTATCCTTATTCCTTCCAATATAGAAACATGTGCAAAGGTCTCACCATAATCCAATCCTTCCTCTTGTGCATATCCTTTGCAAACAAGTCTTGCCTTGTTTCTCATCACTTCTCCTATTTCATCCATTTTATTTCTAAATACCCATTTACTTCCAATTACATTCTTATATACCGGTCGGGGTACTAGAGTCCAATTTTCATTCTTCTCTATTTGTTCTATCTCTTCTCTCATTGCATTTAACCAATCATCATCTTTCAATGCGTCCTTAGCAATTCTAGGCTCAATTTTAGAAAGTAGGCAGGTGCTTTCTCTGGCTTTCCTTCTAGTTAATACTCCAACATTCTTATCTCCAATTATCTGTGTAGAAGAGTGATTTAACTTAACATAAGTTGGTAAGGTAGTCTCAGATCTTTGTTCCTCATATTCATTCTGAACAGGTGTATCATCCTTTGCTTGTTCCTCTTTTCTTTGTTCATTCTGTTCAGTAGGTTCATCTTCCATCACTGGTTGCATATATGTTATCCCATTGTAATCTTCAGGTTTCTTCTTTCTTGCTTCATCATTATCATCAGAAAACCTATCCACTTTTACATTATCACTCTCAATGATCCTATTTGTCTTTTTGTTCAAGCACTTATATGCTTTACTCTTAAATGAATAACCCAAAAATATCCATTCATCACTTTTTGCTTCAAACTTTCCTATGTTTTCATCCCTCTTAATAGTGCATCTACTACCAAAGATTTTGAAATAGCTAACATTAGGAGTGTGTCCATACCATAGTTCATAAGCAGTCTTTATTGCTCCTTACTTGATCAAAACTTTGTTCAATGTATATACAATAGTACTGACAACCTCTCTCCAAAACTTTTGTGCAACATTGTTCTGTATCATCAAAGTTCTAGCACATTCAGCCACTGATCTATTTCCTCTTTCATCTATTTCATTTTGATGTGGTATCCTAGGGGTAGAAATCTATCTTTTGACTCCTTGATCACAATAGATAACAAATTCATGTGAAGTGAATTCTCCACCTCTATTTGAACTTAAATTTTCATATTTATAATTTACAATCTCTAATTTAGTATCCTCCAATTCACTATTCAAATATATTTCATTATTGGAAAACTATTGCACCTTTTTTGGTGCAAGCTTTATTTTATAATAAATCCACAATCAAACGCAGGAGATATTACAATAAAAAAAAAACATGTAAAATATATGGCCTGAGAAAAAAAATTTAGGCACACTATGAAAATGTGCCAATGTAAATATTACATTCACACGAGGGCATTCTAACAAAAAAAATTAGCTTATCAGCTAATTAATAAAATTGACATATAACATTCCATGTTTCTATGTAAAGCAATAAAAAAATCATCATAAATACCTCGTTAAAATGAGAAAACCCTATGCTTATGACAACTTCCACGTGTCCCTCATTTACAAAGACTAAAATATAAGTAATTCTCATCTAAATATCTTAGAAGCAGACAATTTACATACCCTATTTGAAGTACAGCTAGACAGAACAACAACCCTTGTGATCAAAATACAAAGTACAACTAGACAGAACAACAACCCTTGTGATCAAAATACATTGTCGAAGAAGAGATTGAAAAAAAAGTTACAAAGTGCTTGAGACCCCGACACTCTATTCATAGGGTGTGCTTGAGTCTTAGGTTTGAAGATGAAGCAGATACAAATGCAGATGGTGGCACAATTTCCTCAAAGGCATTGCTGCTCTTATCATCCATTGCCGACCAACTTGAAAAATGGAGGAAGTGAAGGAAAGGAGAGATGTGAGACTGATAAACAAGAGAAAAGAATACACAAACGATGGAGGAGGGTAGAAGAGAATGGTAAAGTAGAGAGAAAGTGGAAGGAATAAATAATGTTGTTGATATGGCAGTCAATGAGAGGGAGGGAGGAGCACATGGGTGAAGGGCCCACTCAGACAAACTTTTCATCACAATTTTTAGATGGAATGGAAAATTGGAGAAAAAGTGGTAGAAATGACGTGGATGAAATGATAACCGTCGATATTTTGAAGTAGCTTAGAAGATGCTTACTAACTTTTCTATGCAGTTTCCATATCTATTGTAATATTAGAAAAAAAATGGTAGAAATTGTTAGAATAGTCCCAAAGGATAACTGAGAGGGGGGGGGTGAATCAGTTATCAGTAACTTTAATTCATTTGCTTCTTTAACTCTAGAATACAATAAATTAAATGCACATTCAGATAACACAGTACACAACACACAATTTGATTACGGGGAAACCAAATGGTAAAAACCCCAGTGGGAATTAGCACCCATAATGAACTATACTTGATTATAGTAATCCCTTTTAGAAGATATTTCAACCCTATTAGGAGTTTTAATTTACAATGCAATAAGTATAGTGACCTGGTTAAGGGTCAAACCCTGTTAGGAGTCTTTTACAAATAACCCTGTTAGGGGTGGTGGACTCACTGTCCAAAAGCTCACTGCTTAATGGTGAAGGCTAAAACCTTCTGTAGAATAGATATGCACTATATCTGATTGATAAACTGTAGAGTAGACCTTCTATCTTGATTAGTTCCAATGTATTGTAATCTTTAACTGCTTCTTCACATAGACCCTTGATGAATGAACCTCATCTGATATTATGCTCTGTACATTTTCTGTCTCTTTTCATATCATTCACACTTAGCGTATTACAAATGACTTGCAATAAGTATCCTCTTCAAAGTATAAGATCCTGGGACTTGTTAGATGACTCTTCATAACATCCTTGTCAATTTTACTAAGCACGCAAACAATATTAAGTCCGTGCAACACAAACTGGATAGACACGATGCTTCACTAAGTCAGCCTCATCAAATTAACTCTAACTTTGTAATCTTCTTGAAACATGTTAGGCACCTTTAGATAATAATCATCAACTCATAACTAGTCATGAATATACACACGCATATCCTGAAGATAGGCACAACTCAAGAAACATGTTACATACATCGGCTCTGAACAAATACTCTTCCAAAACTGTAACTGCCAATAACAGAATTACACAACTTGACTAAAACATCATATCTGAGTCTGTGTGTATGAACATAACATACCAAACATGTCTACAACATGTATCTAACCACGCAAGGCTTGATATCATCATTCTAATAAGTACATACAAAATCACTACTGTGTATTATATGTTGTCATCAATGACAAACATACAATCAATCAACAACATAGAAAAAAATCTCTGACAATCTCCCCCTTTGACATTGATGGAAACATATATATTAAAACATCCTCTGTTCATGGTGTCCTCTCTCTTATACAATCTTCTCAATATCCTCATCAAGGATTCCTCTACACTGCTTCAGTTCTTCTGACTATTTTTATACTCCCCCAGAGTATATGCTCCCCCTTACTATATACTCCCCCTTTGACATCAATGGCAAAGGGTGCCATAAACAATTAGGCATAGGTACTACTCCAGAAGTAGAGTAGTCAACCATTCATCAGTCATAAAGGACTGATGTACTTTCTGCTTTATCTAATCAAACTCAGGAGAGGGAATTACTCCCAACTTCTCTTTGAGATACTCAAAAGTATCCTTTGATAAAGGTTTTGTGAAAATATATGCAAACTGTTCTTTGGTGCTCACATAGTCCAATTTCACTTCTTTGTCTGCAACTTTTTCTCTTAGAAAGTGGTACTTGTTCTCTATGTGTTTTGTCTTTGCATGCATCATAGGGTTCTTAGACATGTTAATAGTGTTAGTATTATCACAGTGAATAACAATAGGATAATCAACCTGAATACCAAAATCTTTAACCATCTACTTGATCCAAACCATGGTTGAACAATTCAGTGCTGCTGCAACATATTTTGCTTCTGTTGTCGACTAAGAGATACAATTCTGCTTCTTGCTTATCCAAGAAACCAACCTATCTCCAAGAAATACTGCTCCTCTTGATGTACTCTTCATATCATCAATACAACCTGCCCAATCTGCATTTGTATACACATGAAGTTGTACATTCTCTGATTTAGGATACCATAAACCATAGTCTATAGTTCCCTTTAGATATCTGAATATCCTCTTGATTTCCATTAGGTGATTCTGCTTGGGTTCAGCTACAATTCTTCCAACAATGCCAACTGCATTAGATATGTTAGTTCTAGATTGAGTTAGATAAATGAGTTTTCCAATCATAGATTTGTACAATGTCTTATCAACTGCTATGGAATCATCATCTTTTGAAAGCTTGCATCCTGTTATCATAGGGATGCATACTGCCTTACAGTCTTCCATTTTGAAGGTCTTCAATATTTCTTTCACATATTTTGACTGATTAATGAATATACCTTTCTCTTTCTACTTTACATTTAGTCCCAAAAAGTATTTTATAGGACCAATCATTCTCATTTCAAATTCATTCTGCATTTCTTTTGCAAATGCTACACTAAGCTTGTCATTACCTCCAAAGATAATGTCATCAACAAATATGGCAACTAGTAGTAATCCATCAGGTGTCTCTCTTGTGAATAAGTTACAATCTACTGCACCTTTCTTGAATCCAATCTTGGTAAGATAACCATCAAGTATCTCATACCAAGCTCTTAGGGTCTATTTAAGGCCATATAGTGCTTTCTTCAATCTGCATACCATGTCTAGTTTATCTGAAAGATTAAATCCTTCAGGTTGTTCTATGTAAACTTCTTCCTTTAAGTCACCATTCAAAAAGGCTGACTTTACATCCATTTGATAAACTTTAAAGTCTTTGAATATTGCATAAGCCAAGAACAATTTAATGGCTTCCAGTCTGCTCACAAGGGCAAATGTATCAGTGTAGTCTATTCCTTCTCTCTGCACATATCCTTTACTTACCAATCTTGCTTTGTTTCTTACTACTATACCATCTTCATTCATCTTGTTTCTGAATATCCACTTTGTTCCAATCACATTTTTGTCACTAGGTCTAGGGACCAATTCCCATGTCTCATTCTTAATTATCTGATCTAATTCTTCTTTCATTGCATTCTTCCAATCAAAATCATTACAAGCATCTTCAACACTTAATGGTTCAATCTGTGAAAGTAAACATACCTCTTCATCCATTGATAGACTTTTAGATTTTGATCTGGTCAAAACACTGCTGTTATGATCTCCAATAATGTCATCCTTTGAATGGTATCTAGATGTGAATTTAGGAACCTTAGGTGTTACTTCTTCTTCTGTAATCTGTGATTCTTCTCTGCTTGATTCAGGGTCATTGCATGAGACATCAATGTAATCAAACATTTCTTCAATAATAGTATCTTTGTTGCTAGGCCTGGGTTCATCTTCAATCATAGGTGCATATTCATAGTACCTCTCTTGAACCATAAACTTTTCATCAATTTTTACATGAGTACTTTCAATTATCATTTACAATCTCAAATTGAAACATCTGTATGCTTTTCTTTTAGTAGAGTAACCAAGGAAAATACCTTCATCACTTCTTGCATCAAACTTACCAACACCATCATCTCTCTTGATGTAATACTTGTTTCCAAAGATTCTAAAGTATTTCACTGTAGGTACATTACCAAACCAAATTTCATAAGGTGTTTTGTCCACGCCTGGCCTTAGTTGTGTTCTGTTGATAGTATAGACTGCATCTCTCCAATATGTGTGCACAACTTTTCCTTCAATCATAATAGTGCGTGTTGTATCAAGTATAATTATGTTTCTTCTTTCTGCAATCCCATTCTACTATGGGTTTCTAGTAGCACTCAAGTGTCTTTTTATTCCATGTTCTTCATAGTAGTCATAAAAATGGTCAGAGGTGAATTCTCCTCGTCTATCTGATCTCAGACACTTCAGTTTTAATCCAGATTCATTCTCAACTTTAGCTTTGAATATTTTGAATTTCTCAAAGGCTTTAGACTTCTCTTTTAAGAACGCAACCCACATCATCCTTGAAAAATCATCAACAAACAAAATGAAATACCTTTCTCCATAGTATGATCTTGTTTGAGTAGGACCACATAAGTCTGTATGCACTAGGTCCAATTTGTTTTCAGCTGAGTTCTGCTTGCTTCTGAAAGAGCTCCTTACATGCTTTCCCATAACACATTCCCTGCATATTGTGTCTACTGGTCTTGCAATACAAGGAAGATCTCTAACTACTTTAACATTGCTTATCTTAGCTATATTATCAAAGTTGATATGACAGAGTCTCTTGTGCCATAACCAACTGTCATCCACTTTTTCAACAAAACAACTTACATCTGAATTGAGCTGGAAAACATTACCTTTTGTTTTTTATCCTTACGCAATCATGTCTCCATCTTTGTTGCAAATGATGCATTTGTTGTCTTTGAACTTCAAATGATAACCTTTGTCAAGTAGCTGTCCAACACTTAGTAAATTGTGATGTAGTCCATCAACATGCAAAACATCATCTATCTTATTCTTTCCATCTAGGGTGATGGATCCTCTGCCTATGATAGGTTTAGAAGTGTTATCTCCAAATCTAACCATACCACCTTTGTATTTTTCTAGATGAACAAATCTGTCTTTATCACCTGTCATGTGGTGAGAGCATCCACTGTCAAGATCCAATCAGTTCTAATGTCTTCTTTGGAAATTAGGGCTAACTCTTATTCTTCCTTTCAATCTGCAATGTCCATTTCCTCAAGCAACTTATCCATGTCTCTAAGGGAAACAAATCTAATTTCATCTTCTACTGAATCTTCATCAGTTACACCTTCTTCAACATGATAATATTCCTTTCTGTATTTAGGTTTATAGTTAGATTTGAACTTCTTGACTCTTGTGGGACACTTAGATGCAAAATGACCAATCTTGTTGCATGAAAAACATTTGAATGGAAGCTGTCCTTCATATTTTCCTTTTCCATTCTTTTCTCTTTTAGCAATCATAGTTATGATTTCTTCTAGTTCTTCATCAACATCTTCTTTCTTATTATGGATAGATATTTGTAAGGATTTCTTACCATGGACTGAAGCTTTGAAAGATGTTTCACCTTTAGGTTCAGTCTTCAATCTTGATATCTCAAATGCAGAGATTTTACTGATCAAAGTCTCTCTCTTTAAGTCTTGTGAGAATTGCATAGTTTCCTCTAGGATATTGATCTTGTTTTCATAGTCTGATGTTAGAGTAGTCAACAGCTTGTCCATTATATCTTCCTCTGATATTTCTCCTCCATTGTTTCTGATTCTAGAGACTGCTTCATTTATCCTCTGATTGTAGGCTCTTATGTTCTCTTCAGGTAACATCTCAAGACTATTGTATTTCTTTTTCCATGTCTTCCTACATGCATTCTTAGCTTGAATGTCTCCTTCAAACATATCTTCTAAATACTTCCATATGGTGTATGCTCTATCAATTTTCTTGATCTCAGAAAATTCACTGTCGGATAGGGCAATGATTAGGTCTTCTTTAGCAATTGTATTATCAGCAAATGTCTCCTTTTGTCTATTAGTAGCACCATCCTTTGCAAGGTCTTTCAGAGATGGAATAACAACTTCTTGTGTAGCTATCTCAAAGATCTCAAAGCCAACACACTGTAGATGTGTTATCATTTTGTTTTTCCAATCTAGATAATTTTCTCCATC
>MU226848.1:948523-964204 GCA_018584345.1 Thuja plicata
AACAGGGTCACACCTAACAGTGTGTTTTGTAACCTTTAACAGGGTTGGCTCCTAACAGGGCTCACTTCAGAAGAGTGAAAATCAGTAACTAGTTGCATTGGTGTTTTTCCCAAATTGGGTTTCCACGCTATATCTGGTGTTACTTGTGTTCATGTTATTTGTTTTATGCATGTCAATCGCTGTTAATGTTTAATGACCAATGATAAGTTAATTTACTGAGTTACAGCAGTTTATATCTAAGACATCTAAGGGACTTGTGGATTTATTTTTGTGGTAACTGATTCACCCCTCCCCTCTCAGTTACTCCATCCATATTTCCAACAATAGACGCGACACTTCACTAAGTCGGCCTCATCAAATTAAATCTAACTTTGTAATCTTCTTGAAACACGTTAGGTGCCTTTAGATAACAATCATCAACTCATAACTAGTCATGAATATACACACGCATATCCTGAAGATAGGCGCAACTCAAGAAACACGTTACATACGTCGGCTCTAAATAGATACTCTTCCAGAACTGTAACTGCCAATTTAACAGAATTACACAACTTGACTGAAACATCATATCTGAGTCTGCGTGCATGAACATAACATACCAAACATGTCTACAACATGTATCTAACCATGCAAGGCTTGATATCATCATTATGATAAGTATATACATACTCACTACTGTGTATTTTATGTTGTCATCAATGACAAACATACAATCAATCAACTGCATAGAAAAAAATCTCCAACAAAAATGTGTGGATGAAATGAATGATTTTAAATAATCACTACTTCAAAGTAGTTGAGAGGATGTTTCTATAAAGAAAGTATATTTTTAATTTAGTGTAAAATAATAGTTTTAATTTTAAGATTGCTTATGATGAGGTATTTGTAGATTGTTTCCATCTATCTTTACTTTTTATTATTTGACATATTGCAACTTTAAATTTCATATTTATAGAGAATTATTTATGTAACAATCTTTTTCCAATCCTACAATACTATTTTTCTACATTTATGAGTAAAGAAAAAAATGATAGTTAAATGTATGCTAGAATATAGAAAAGTAGAAATAATGTATGATGGAATATAAAACAAGGTAAATGGTGGAGAGAAATAAATGTGAATTTTAATGCACATGCCACTTATAGCAAAATTCTAAACAAAGATCAATTGAGAAGAATAAACAAAGATTAATTGAGAAGCACATGTGGGTATACACCATTCAAGTGGATTTTAATTTATTTCATTGATACCCTAATATTTTTTTTCAAATACATTACAAGGCAACCTTTTTTTATTTGAACACAATGCACATGCACATGCAAATTGGAGCACAATTTCCTCAAAATCCTTGCTAGTCTCATTCACCATTAACAATTAAGTGAAATAAACTTATTGTTGTTGTTGTTGTTGGTGGTGGTGGTGTTGTTCTTCTTATTGTTGTTGTTGCCCATTCATGACTTAAAAAAAAAAGATATCCCATCCTAGACCATAGAGCTTTTATGTTTCCCTTTAAATTTAGAAAGTTTAATCTCTTAGTAGAAAAATCTAAAACTATCCTAATCTCAATTATAACTCTTAAGTGTTTTGTTTTAACACTTCATTCTTTTCTTAATATCTTTTTTAAGATTTTCTTTATGCTCCCCAAGTTTTTAGTAGATGGATTGTAGAAAATGACTATAAAAAAAAGGATTTTTTAAAGTATAATAAATTTCAAATATATACATATATATATATATATATATATATATATATATATATATATGAAAATATTGATAAAGAATTCATTAAGGACGCTATAAAATCTATATGAGTTGAATAATTGAATAGAAATATAATGTTATTTATATAGATATGAGAATGAGTTGATAAATACATGTGTGATTAGTGTGTATATTCAAGTGAGCAATTTATTATTAAAATTATCTTGAAGCATTAAAGACTATATTTTATTGTAAAACTCAATAAAAGGAGGAACAAATGAATAAATAGATAATTATATATGTTCTAGTTTGATCTTAGCTAGGATACTAATAGATGATATTCTTATATGAGTTGTTTGTGCAATGCATCAAATTATACTTTTGCGTTATTATCAACAATGACTTAACTTGTATTTAATAGGATAATGATTCTAGCATGCCAAATTAGTGCATCACAGTCCTCGTATAACAAACAAGTTGTTCAATGTACGAAACCAATTAATCCTTGATTGTGGTTTTCATTGCAAAGATGCATAAATTTGCAATAGGAGATATGTATTTTGTATATTTTGTGATCTTGATTCTATTGAACACACTAGATCGCCAGGGGGGTTCTAACATGAATTATAGTAAAGACTTAAACTCAATAATACTATTTGCAAATTAAACATCAATTCATTTTTTCCAAAAGGGAGAACTAAAAGAAATGTTTGCACCTCATAGTTATATATAAGGACATCATGTTTTTACACAAAAAATCTAATAAGGGGAAAACCATGGTGAGAGTTACCTCACTATGTATGAACAAGTATTACAACATTGTTTTAGGCTTGCAACCTAAGGAAGCAACTTCTCCCTGAAGTAATATTTTATGGTAATGCTAAAGGAACATCACTTATCCCTATATACAATATGTCTTTACAAGGCATGAGAACATGAATTTGAATTGGTATAACAATGCATTTTTCATATGTGAATGTTGCAATCCCCTTTTTAACATTTCTTCAATTGAAACACACACACACACACATGGATGTGTGTGTGTGTGTGTTGTTGGTATGTTTCTACTGATCATGCTATACAGTACACTCCATGCAATTCGTCAAGCATTTTGGTTAACTCATCAAGCATTTTCCTAGGTTAACTCATCAAGCATTTTTTAGGGTCAATTGATTAACCAACATTGGTAAACCATATAAAAGGCCTATAAATATGTGGTGGTGTAATGTGAAATGATTAGATTGTAATTTTCTCTTTGCTCTAGATAATAAAAATAAGTGGACAGTTATTTCTTTGGTGGTTGTAGCCCATTGTGTGAACCAAAGTAAATCCCTGTGTTATTTTTTTTGTCTTCTCTATTTATGTTTTATCTTAATATTGTTTATTGCCCATATCTTCCTAAACCATAACAACTGGTATCAGACAATACATGCATGTTTGAATGATCATATTATATATCATAAACAACATGAATTTGCAATAGATGCCCTGATTGTCATATTAGTAGATATTGATCATATCAAATAACAAAAAAGGTGTCTCATAAGGTTCTTCGGTATATTCCCATTATTCCACATCTGCAACAATTATTTAGGTGCACTAGCTTGGCATAATTTATGGATTACCATGCATGCAATATAAGTCAAGATGACATTATACGAATGCCTACAGATGGTTTGAAATTTAAGGAAATAGAGGAAACTTGGCCACACTTTAAAGAAGAGCCTCATAATCTCAAACTTTCATTGGCAGTAGATGGTGTCAATCCATTTGGAGAGATAGGATCTGTTTACTCGGTGTGGCCTATTTTTGTTATTAACAATAACATTCCTCCTTGGATGTCCATAAAGAGGGAGCACATATTGTTGGCAATGATTGTTCCAGGTATTTTTCATTTAATAATCATCTAAATTAATTTATTATAAACACCCCATCAAATGGTCATAATAATTATGTAATGTTTTTGTTCATTCAACTAGGTAAGTACCAGGTTAAAGATATGAATGTATATATTGAGCACCTTATCGACAAGTTGTTGATGTTATGGAATGGGGTCACTATGTATGACATCTCTAGACCAATAAGAAGAAGACAATTTCAATTCCATGCAATGCTTGTATGGACAATACATGATGCCCCTGGGCTAACACATTTCTATGGTATGTTCTCTTGTTAACACCTCTTTTTTGGTATGTTATAATGCTAACACATTTTTATTGTATGTTTAAGTTGCGCATGATAATTTTAATTATCAAAATTAACATATTTAATCCAATTATACATGATCTTGTAGGTCTTCAGACAAAGGAAAAATTTGCATGTCCATTTTGTGGTCCAAAGATGAAATCTCGTCATTCAAAAAGTTTAGGAAAGAAGGTGTTCGATGACTATAGAAACTTTCTCCATAGAAATCATAAGTATCAAATTACCAAAAAACAACTTTTCAATGGGAAAGAAGAGACTACATCAAAGCTATGGAGAATGACACCTCGCCTATGAAAGTTGGAATACAATAGAATAAATCATTGAGGTAATGACATTCCATCTGATGGTTTTTGTCTGAAATTTATATTTTTATATTATGTTTTGTTTACTAATGATGTATTTGATGCTCGTGAATGTCGTCAAGGCATTAATGACCAATTTTCAAAAGGACTAAAAATTTATCTTACACAATTTAGTAGGTTGTTGTACTACGAGCAACTCCCAATCATGCATTTGTTTGATGCTATGCATAAAGGAAAGAATGTAATAGAGACATTATGGAAAATATTGGATGGAAGGCGTGACAAAGACAAAATTGTCAAAATTTGTAGTGACATTGAAGAATCCAACCATGCAATGAAAAATGTCATTCAATCAACTAACAATGGAGACCAGATTGATTATTATCAAATAATAATGCCCTTTGAACCAGTTTATTATCAATAATATATATTAAGTGGTTTGGCCACCTTTATTTAAAACAAATATTGATTTATTGATGTATTCAACTCTAATTTCGTGGTATAATTAATTCATTGTGTTCAATTTTAATGATTACAACATATGTGATTTATGATACACGTGTTTCAATTATTACTCGTATATTTAATGATGCTCAATTAATTACCAATGTATTGCTTATGATGCTCAATTAATTGTTGCTAATTCTATATAATCCTCACCTTTAGTAGGCAACCCTAAAACATATACTATGGCCATCATAGTTATAGATCACCACTTTTGAAGCTATTCAAACCATTTCTAGTGACATTCTAAAAATGTATGCTTCTTAAATTATATATTTGAATGAAATGTGATGGGGTATATTAGAACCTCCTACAACAATCTATGGAGATATAATAGGTTGGAGTTCTTGTTCTAGTGCATGGATCATGTCCCAATGTATACAACCTTTAACACACTTTTTTGCAAATTTGTGTGTATCTTGCTCTATTGTGGGTGAATAGTATCTAGTTTTTATGAGCTTTTCTTGTAGAGTAGGAGCATTAGAGTGAGATCCTTGTATACCATCATGCACCTCATTTAAATTTTCTTGTGCCTCTTATTAATCAAGACATTTGAGAATGATATTGTCTACAAAATGATGAACAGAGGGTGCAACCAATGATAATGAACCTAAAGGCTCATCAGATAAAGGTTATTGTTTGGTTATTGAACATGCTGGGAGGAAAAATTTGATCATGGAGATAGTTATAAATGTATTGATACAATGGTGAGTCAGAAGCAACACTTTTTCACATGAGATCCTGTTGAGGAACTTCAAAAGTAGGCACTAGAAGCTATCCTACTAAGAATTTACAATGTTGAACATTTTGAGGCATATCAATAAATAAGTCGATAGTGGCCATAAAATAAACTAATTTATTTTGGTCTGGAACTTAGTTGAAATTGATACTACCAAATTAAGACTTGAAGCATGATGAGCATAAAATATTATATTTTTAATACTTTGATAATTCCTCAAAAAATTATGATATTTTGTTAATTAATGAACCTAGAGATGATATGTATGTTTATATGTCTCATATTTTGATATAATGTTGACTTAATTATTGACTTATATTCAAAGTTGATATTATATGATAAATGCATAAATTTTAGTTTAAATACATGAACATTTCTGGTCATCTCTTGTGTTTGATCCTATCCTATAATCTAGTTTGCATTGATGAGTGTCATTCCAGATTTTGAAATTCAGTTCTTTATGGTGGAATTAATCTTGGTGATCGATTGAACACCTAGTGCTCCTAATATTTCTGGCTTTAATGTAATTTGGGTTGTAAAATCTTGTTGACACTTGGTGGACCTTCGAGTTCCTCTTTAGTTTGTTGTTTTGATGTTTTAACATAATGTTTAGTTCTATTCTATGTTTTTTAGACATTACCCTTCTAGGCGGGTGACACTGTAGATTTCAAATCTAAATAAGAGGATAGGTATATATATCCCTTTGTAGTTAGTCGTATATAAGTTTTTATCTAGGAGTGATTTCATTGCGCAAGTATCTTTTGAGTGTAAAACCCCTATTTTTAGTCGTTGAGGGGGGAAATTGAATGAAAATTACAAGTTAGTCTACTTCTGTGTTAAAGATCCCACCAAAGGAAGAGTAGGGCCCGCTCAACCAAAGGGAGGTGATCTTATTGTTGATTTATTTGTAAGCATTTCATTTGATGTTGAGTAGATTTAACATTCCTTAGTTCATATTGAGAAGTATAATTTGAATGTTTAGAGTTGGTTGAATTTTGGTGAAATTGTAATCAGTTTAATGTTATTTCAGAATAGTTCTCTTTTAGATTTCATTGGTAATGCAATTAGATAGAGTTGTCTTCTGTTTTAGAAGTAATCAGTTATTTCAATTCAATAAATTCGAACAAGGAAGAATGATGGTAATAGTCTTGATAAACAAAGCTTGTTGGAATGACATGTGGAATTTAGGAATGGATACAATAGATAGTATTTTAATTTTCTTACAAGTGTAAATTAGGTTTCTTTTCAAGTAATTTATGTTCATTTATGTTTGAATTCCTCTGCAATTAAATTAGTTCATTTCTATTTTAGATCTAGTTGTCTACTTTCAATGCTATAATTCTACATGAAATTCCCTTAAAGTAATGATTAATCTATTCTGCCAACAATCATTCCTAATCAGGAGATACAATAGGAAGTAGATTTAGTGATCCTTAGAGTTACAATTAGTTTAGAAAACATTAAGTTCTTTCAAGAAGAACTTTTGAGATATCCCTGAAGGAGCATGATAAAAAATCTAGTTACTTTTTCACAACACAAAACCCCCAAAATAATCACTATCCTTATCACAGACAGCCTCAGGACATGCTTGGTTTGATATATGATAAATTAAATGATGTGATTTATGACATCAATGAACTCAACCATCATTTTTGGCACCATTATTGCAAACTAAAATATATTTTGGTTGATAAAATTTGAAACCTTAGTGTTGATAAGTGATAATCCTTAAAGGATCATAAGTTGTCATTGTGTGTGTATTTTGTGGATCCTCTAGCTGCAAAACAACACTTCAATATGTCATTGCATTAATGAAATAATCAAAGGAAAGGCATACATATATCACTAAATTCTAGATATTTCTCCCTATCCAAGAAGAGTTTGAAGAATGCTATAATTTGCCCTTAGATTATGCATTAATCAGTGACACATTCATGCTTAGAATGGAATATTTAAAGGTTTTAATCTAAAATGCTTAAGAAAAGTTCATTTTAAAGCTCCAAATGAAAGATTATGATAATTTCTAAGACATTTGAGCTAAAATACAATAGAAATCTCTAAGAATATGAGCACATTAAGTTTGTAATTGAAATTATAGAATTAGGGGCAGCATAAGGATGCTTTCAAATTCTAAGATTATGGGCCCATTGAGCACAAAATTCATTCTATTTATAGAAGAATTTGAGGAATGAGAGGTTAGGATTGAAAGTTGAAGAGAGGTGGAGATTGGATCTTTGGTGATCCATGTGAGGTGATCCAAGTGATTTAAATCTCATTGGCTAGGGAATTGACTTTCCCTTTTGCGAATAAGGACTTGTAATTAGGATTTATTAAATTCCTTTTAATTAATTACATTAGCCATGTATTTGATAGTTTTTGATTTAATTGGCTAAGGAAATTAATGTAATTTAGTGATTAGATCACTTAGGAGATTAAATTTGATTTAGATGAATTATGCCAATTAATTAAAGAATTGTCTTGAAATAATTAGGGGTATGATCACACTTAGGGAAAATAGGGTCTAGGTAAGAGCATACCAAATTAGGGTAGTTACATTTGCCCCTCTTTGAATTGATGTGTGAGCAACGCATTGATTCAAAGAAAGTTTTGATGTTGACTTCAGGAAGTTTGAGAATTCTGCACTTGATTGAATGAAATGTCTGATGAGACCAGTCTCACACTTGATTGAACTAAGACTGATAGTATTGACTTTGAACTTGATCGAATAAAGGTCAATAAAATAAAGATCTTAAAGATACCAATTTTAAACTTGATTGAACGAGAATCGATAATATTGACGCCGAACTTGATCGAACGAAGGTTAGTACAAAGTTTCCAGGAGATTAATAAGAATCTAAGAAAATGTAGGCATAAGATATAAAGTTTCCAAAGTTTCCAAATTAGGGTGGTTACATTTTCCCCTCTTTGAATTGATGGTTTAATCTAAAATGCTTAAGAAAAGTTCATTTTAAAGCTCCAAATGAAAGATTATGACAATTTCTAAGAAATTTGAGCTAAAATACAATAGAAATCTCTAAGAATATGAGCAGCATAAGTTTGTAATTGAAATTCTAGAATTAGGGGCAGCATAAGGATGCTTTCAAATTCTAAGATTATGGGCCCATTGAGCTCAAAATTCATTCTATTTATAGAACAATTTGAGGAATGAGAGGTTAGGATTGAAAGTTGAAGAGAGGTGGAGATTGGATTTTTGGTGATCCACGTGAGGTGATCCAAGTGATTTAAATCTCATTGGCTAGGGAATTGACTTTACCTTTTGCAAATAAGGACTTGTAATTAGGATTTATTAAATTCATTTTAATTAATCTAGTTTCATAAGATATACAAAGTTTCCAAATTAGGGTGGTTACATTTGCCCCTCTTTGAATTGATGTGCAAGCAACGCATTGATTCAAAGAAAGTTTTGATGTTGACTTCAGAAAGTTTGAGAATTCTACACTTGATTGAATGAAATGTCTGATGAGACCAATCTCACACTTGATTGAACTAAGACTGATAGTATTGACTTTGAACTTGATCGAACAAAGGTTAATAAATTAAAGATCTTAAAGCTACCAATTTTAAACTTGATTGAACGAGAATCGATAATACTGACGCCGAGCTTGATCGAACGAAGGTTAGTAAAAAGTTTCTAGGAGATTAATAAGAATATAAGAAAATGTAGGCATAAGATATCCATTTTATGAGAACCAAAGCTTTCTATCCAACAGTCCTGACTTAGTTGAGGGAAACTGCCATGCCCTTAGTCTTTTGATGACGAAGTCATTTTAATGCTTTTTGAGCAAGAATTTGAATGATTTAAGTGTGATCATGCCCCCTAAGGAACTAAATTGAAGGGAAAAAAAAATCCCTCTTTAGAATGATATATCACTTGAATTGAGAAAGAATCAATTTAGAATAAATGAAGAAGCAAAGGTGTGTTAAGAGAAAACACAATTTTACCAAGTTAACTACGTTAAAAAGTGAGTTTAGACTCTGATAAAATGATGTGCGACCAAGAGTTTGATGAATGATGTGCAATTTTGATTATAGAGAACCCCAAAAAATTGATTGCGTGAAGCTTGTCAAACATTTTCAGAACATGTATAGCAATTCTACATTTTTAGGAAACTATCGCAAAATGTGTACTGTGTTATTGAAAACATCGTCTATGTGTTCAATTTCATTCCCGATAGATTAGAGAAGAAAAAAATTGAATTCTGATAGTCTGGGAGGAGTTTCAGAGCTCCAAAATAGCTCAAAAGTTCAATATATATCCCAAAATTTACTTTTTACCCATTCATTTTTATTTTTATCTCTAGTATTTTCAGAGCTCTATAGAGAAGATGGTGGTTCCTGTGGAGAAGCATCAATTCAAGCTTTCCCATCAACATCAGCGCCTGACCGATTACCCACCACCGGTAAGTACATGAAAACCTACCTTTCCCTATTTTCAATTTCCATTTTTGTTGATTTTTTCAATAGTTGTGTAGCCTTCAATTTTGCATCGTATCCCGTGAAGAGGATCGCGTCTGGTTAATCCCGCATTGCACCCCATTTTTTTCCAAAATCCTGCCTCGCATCCCATAATTCTAGGATCGCACCCTATTTTCAAATCTTGCATCGTATAGGGGAGTTTTTCTCAAGGTTTGAAGTGTTTTGCATCCTATGGAAATAGGATCACACCCTGCAACCGACATCGCATCCTGTTAAAATATGATCAATTCTTGTATGCCGTATCACATCCCAGAAATTGCGTATCGCATCTTGTAAAAAGGATCACACCTTATAAAAATAGAGTCATTTCTGGTTTAGGAGTGAGATTTCTTTTGATTTTGACTATTTTTCACTTTCTAAATACCAAAAACACTTAGCTGATAACTTTTCTGCATAGTTGCTTTAGCTAGAATGTTGATTTGAACTTGTTTTTGCTTTCTTTTGATAGACTGCTTTTGAGGTAGTTTCATTCCAAGGACCATACCCAGGTTGAGTCCTTGCATTGTCTCAGTTGTTGACAGATGTTGAGCTACATATTGTTGCTCAAGTAGGCTTAGTTTCACTGATAGATTTACCTGACATTAGGGTAAATTGGGGGTTATTGACTGCGCTTTCTGAGAAATGGCATTCAGAGCATAACACCTTTTATCTCCCGACCAGTGAGATGACAGTCACACCTAAGGATGTCTGGTGTATCTTACAGATTCCAGTGATGGGTCGGGAGGTATAGTTTGAGTGCCAGTTTGCTATAGCCATTGCATCAGCATAGAGATTCTTTGAAGATAAGACCATAGTGCTTCGATATTTGACTTGGGATCATATGTGCAATCATTACGATTGGCTACCAGTATATCTTGTCAGATTTATTGGAGGCATCCACGTGCCTGATAGGGGACAACATGGATTTATGTGTAGCTAGGTAGACATGCATGAGCAGATGGTAGTATCATCATGCAAATTTTCTTGGGGTAGTTGTATTTTGGCAAACATATAGAGAGAGCTTCATGAGATTATTTATCAGTATTCCCGTAGCATGACTATAGGGATTTTAGTTTTGTAGATATAGGCCTAGGAGTATATCCCTATGACATGTCCTATAGTAGACAGGCAGTGTGAAAATGAGCATCCATATGTGTACATGTATTCTATATTGATGCAGCAGCCCCATCTGGGCAAGGTCGAGTACTGGCATTATTTGTTTGATAACATGACAGTTGTGATATGGTGCCCCTACCTTGATTATGAGGAGTGAGCTACATATATGTGGAAGATTCCATATTTCTTTCAGGATAGGTAGTTGATTGGACGGACCAGATACATCGTAAAGACATTCTTGGTTATATGTGTTTTGAGGTAATATGCTTGAGTACTGGGTAGATGTCAAGATGTGTCAGTATAATCCTGGATCTGAGATGAGGAGCCACTATGGGGTTCCTGGTTAGTATATGAGACCGCTCATCAGGAGATTAGTTAGATGGTCCTAGTTGGGTGGGATATTATTTTAGATGTGGTAGATGTAGGGTGCACTGATGGGTATCTTGCATATATGTTACAGTATCCATTTATGAGACTCACAACTCCAAATGAGGTAGTTCCTTGTATAGAGGACCCATTAGATTATGATCCAGCTGATGATAGACCCATCAAAGGTAGAGGTGAAGCCCAAAGAGATCCAAGAGGTGGGGGGAGGGATGGAGGGTGAGATGGAGGGAGAGATGGTAGGTTCCCTCCTCCGAATGATGGAGATGATGGTGGGGATGATAGGGGGTGGTGTAGTGGGTGCTAGCGACATCAAAGAGGGAAGAAAAACTCATTTTACGTTCGTTCCTCCATGGAGGGATCTTGGTCCATTTCTTACTAGAGAGCAATAGAGACAGTAGCAGAGACCAGTAGGACAAGACCCCCATGGACAGGCTCCACCTAGAGATACTGGCACAGGTTCTGGCAAGGATGGGGACAATCTATCTCAGTGTCAATGAGAGCATGAGAAGCTCAGAGCTAGAGTCACTACATTAGAGGCTTTACTGGTAGATAGAGATACACAGCTTGAGCGCTTGAGAACAAAGTGAGATACAGAGGCCCATACAGTGACACATCAGGGCCAATGAGTTGTGTATTACTTTTTGTTGTATTATGTTGTAGTTCTAGAGGGATAGAGAGCTCCTTCTTATTCTTGAGTAGCCCAGTAGTCTGAGGGAGCGATGCCTCCACTAGTGCATCTTTCACCACCTCCTCCTCCTCTAGATTAGGGAGAGGGTGGCAATCAGACTTGAGACTGTTCTCTTGATATTTTTGAGATATTTTGTATATATTCATCCTTCTGAGATAATTCATTGTACTGCATACTCTTGATACTTAATATCTGATTCAGATTGATCATATTGATACTCTTTTGTAGATGATTCCACATTTTTGATATGTTCCATTATTGATATATCTGAGATAGTTGTTCTTGATTTTGATATGTTCATAGGTTCTCTTGTTTTGATAGATGTTTGAGATTTGATGCACATGTGATTATGTTCTTGGTCTCTTGATGACTTTAGAATACATTTATATGATGACATCATTTACACTCTTTGATTTATTACTGATATATAAATGTGTTTCTAATGATGCTAAATGAATATGCAAATGTATGTTTTTGAGATTTTCTTTATGCAAATATATGTATGGATGCACTTAGGATGTAAAAGAAATGCAATGCATGAATGATTTTTTTTTGAAATTTCTCTTTCTCATGTGTGAATGTAGAATGTATGACATGGATATGCAACGACATTTGATATCAGTAATATAGATTATTTAGTTAACTTGGATTTCGGATGAAACATGAAATCATTTTGAGCTCAAGTGCTTATGTTATTCTTAAAAATGAATCATGCAATCTCTAAATGCATCTACATGCAGACTCTTAGGACTGTCACTGATTTGTATATATTGTAGCACATTAATCATCATTGGGCATTTTTTGTAACGGACATCACCTGATAGTAGAAATATCACTAATACCCACTGGTATCATGAAAGTATGAATACTATGTGTATTAGATGCAATGTTGGAAATAAACCTAAGCATCAAGGCATAAAAGCTAGGATGACAAGTCAGTTATCTCCTTTTGTTTTTAGGAATATTCAAGTGTAAAGTAAGATATGTGACCCACAATGACCTTTAGTATCCATATCCTTGGGTACATAATATGTTGTACACCTTACTAACAATCTAATTTAGAAACAAACAAGGAAATTGGTTCAACCTCACCGTAGTTTACACATAACTAGGATTGAGATATATGCGGCTATCCACTCATGTTGGCAGCTCTTACCATAAACATCCAAGTTAGGTGAAATATATAGGATCATTGTAACAATCACCATACACAAAAAAACAAGAAAATATTATGCCCCTATCCTTGCGACTCATTATCTTTGAAAAGACATCATGGACTAAAGTTCAGAAGACATAACAATCACCAATTAATAATCAATCAAAGAAAATTCATAACTTCTTACATGCCCCTAGTTTGAAATATCATGGGAACATAAAAGAGCCATAATCAAACCAAGATCAGTCTATGTTTAAGTAGTATTGAGAAATATTGTTGATTCATTTATCAAGCGCAATAGAGATTCATCAATCAGAATTTGGAATCAAGCAATATGCTTTTCATGTCTGAGTATATGAGATTAATTTTGTCAGCAATTGCAATCCAATGTAGTGTTTAGGAACACTAGTTGATTAAAGTGTTGAAAAACACTAGTGTGATTAAAGTGTTGAGAAACACTAGTATGTTTAAAGTGTTTGATTAAAGTGTCGAGAAACACTAGTATGATGTCTTTTATAGGTAGGTGGTGTTGAAGAAACACCATTGTTTATGACAGTGACATTTTGATGCAAGTATTGAGAAATACTATTTTGAGAGGCAAACCATCCTAGACAAGAACCTAGGACAACCTAGCAGACGCAGATTGAACATGCTAGCAAAGATGCCCCTAGTGCAGAGTGACTATTCCTAAGACGCAAATGCAGACCAATCCTAGGAAAGGATATGACATTTGTAAGGAACCAGAGTCAATAAATAACACATGTGCGATCGTGAAGGATTAGTATCATCATTTCATGATAGATGGAGCATAGAGTACGAGTGACACCTGTTTGCCAGGTTTTCACCACTCGGCAAAGTTTTTTATTTTTTCTAGCAAGATGCTTGTTTGCCTGGTTTTCGCCAAGGCACTTTTCTCTTTTTCAAATTTTTGTTCTTTTTTCTCTTTTTTATTTTTTTGTTAGTATCAAGGCACCTGTGTGCTAGGTTTTCACTAAAGATACCCTTTTTAGGACTTTTTTCATTGTTTTTGTATTTTCTTCAGGATCAATTTTCTAATTTTTTGGTATTTTCTGAGAACTTTTCCACTACATAGGCTATGCTAGCCAGATGTCAAGCGTAGAACCGCTTCAAATGTAGAGTATTAATGGGACCAGGAAGAACATCTCCCTTGGGTGTAGATAATTGATACGTTCTAGTCCCAAAAGTTGCAGTAATAACATAAGGCCCCAGCCAATTGGGTTCAAACTTTCCTTTTTGTTCTCTATTTGACTAGTTTTTAGGATTCCACTTGAAATTGTTGTGGTTTGACCTTTTTATTGTACCCTTTTGACATTTATTTTAGGTACACTTTGAGATGATCGAAAGCTTGTTTCCTGCACTCATCAAGTACTTCTAGGGCCCGTTTGGTTCTAGGTATTGAGTGGGAATTGGCATACCTGCATGCTGGTATTGGCGAATACAGTGTTTGGTTCCAAAATGAAAAATAGGAATAGGGTTTTGCGAATTCTAATTTTGGGCATTTTTGAGCATAGAGAAATTCCCCCTTAGGACCTAGAATTGGAATTGAAAATGAGAATTGGAAAAAAGTAATTGATTTTGGGAACCTATCAATTCCCATTTGTCGGGCTTGTTTTTGCATTGTTTTTTTTTCAGCAGCCACGTGAGAGGAAGGTTTTTAAGCTTCCGCTGTGTGTGAAAGGAAGAATAGCATCTATCGCCGCCGCTGCCCTACCGCTTTCGTTGTGTGTTAAACAGCATCTACCGCCGCCGCTGCCCTAGCATCTGTTCTACAAAGGCGACAACTGCATATTCTGAGGTAAGTTGTCCTCATTACTTTCTTGGGGATAATCGATTACACATGTTTTGTTTAAGTTATGATATGGTGAGAGACATGCATTCTACTGCCATTGTTTATGTGCCCATGGTGTGGCTGTTTAACCCCATTATGAACAGTCTGAGATCAAACCTTTGGATAAAGAGGTTTCAGTTTAGTCAGCTTCATCTATAATATGATGGATAATATGTCAGTTCTAATGTTCATCTTGATATTGCTTTTTTCTTCTTTATTAGGAAGTCAACTGTCTAATCACATAGCCATTTGATAATAGGGTTCATTGAATGCAAAATCCCTGATCACATAGGTACCAGATAACATCGACTTGCACTGCATTGGTTTTCATTACAGAGTTAAGAATTCATGATAGTGCATTTCTACATTTGGCCACTAATTCCAAACGTACTTCCCAATGCATTCTTCAATTAGAATCATGTCTTTTAACATAAAGTTTTTCAAAAATATTAATTTTTTTCCCCACTATGCTATGCAACATTGCAGGCTCAATCAAAGTTATACAGAACTAAAAGTAAATACAAATGGGTAAAATATAGGTTTGGCTTTTTAAGGAATT
>MU226848.1:994461-1017006 GCA_018584345.1 Thuja plicata
TTATAAAAGGAGAGCTCTCTCCTTCATTTTCATATCTTAGGTTTTCATGCTAAAGTTATGCTGCAAGTTTTCTAGGTCATTTGGAGCTCTTTGAAGACATTCTTGCATCCAAGCTTTGAAGATATTTGTTGAATTTCACATAGCTTTCATATTTGCTTTCATATTTGCATTGTAATAGCATTTCATAGCTTCATTTCATAGCTTAGTTTCCTTTTATGCAATATAATAATCTCACATAGTCTAAATAGGAAGGCTTGGTAATACTTGTTCTTTCCTTTCATAGATTAGTTGCATTGTACTTTCATTTTCATAGCTTACTTTGCATTATCATCTAGCTTGCATTGCATTGCATACATTTGATTCATTGGAGATATTGGCATTCTTGCCCTTGTCTTCATTGTGAATATCTCGTTGTGTGGTTTATTGGCAAGGTCATAAGTTTATAGCTCTAGCTGAGAGCAATTTTACAAATCTTGCAACTCCATGCATAGAGAGCTATGGATTGATTTGTGAGGGCTCATTCTTGAGTTTACTTGCATGTAAGGATTCATAGAAGTGCACTATTTTGTGTGTACAGACATCACCGAGGAATAGTCACCCCTCGATGAAGGTAAAGAGTTAAGTGATTCAGAATCTACCAAATCAGATGCAGAGCAACCACAAGACAAGAGAACAAAGGCTACTGAAGTAACATCTGCATCAAGAAAAAGGAGTAAAACAACAAAGGTAGACTCACCACCCTTGAAGAAAGGCACTGTGAGAACATATCAGAAAATAAAGCCTAAAATCGAGAAAAAATCTCGAAGACAAATAAGGAGATATGTTAGAGGAAAAGAAGATAAGGATGATACTGAAGAAGAAGAAAGAGAACAGAGAATCCAAGATGAAAAGGCCAAAATACCAAAGATAATTGATGAAATTGCAGAGTCAATCATCAACACATGACATATATAGCATCATAAGATTAGACAATGGGTAAATCTATCTACCGAGGATCATAATAAAATAGAAGAAGCAATCATTAAGATGATGGTAGCTTACAAATATGCACCTCTACAATTTGGCAATCATATTCCATAGGAGCTAAATGAAAAAATATCAGCAAGGTGGACATATGCATTGCATATGGAGAAACAGACAAGGGAGAAATCCCTAGCTGCATTCATGCCCAACTCCTCAATTGAAGAAATTGAATCAACCATGAAGGAGTATGCCAAGAATTGTTTTGCAAAAACAAGAGCATACAAGGTATTGCAGAACAAGCTCGGAGATATTGACATTAAGAGCATTAAGATTTGGACTCAAATCTTTAATCCACTCAGGAAGGTACTAGCTATAACTGAGACTTCTCACATAGAGGAAAAGGAGGCCACACCAAGCCCCAAACACATTTTCATCAATGATACTAAGGATGTCAATCCTATTGACTTAACCACAAAGGCAAGTAAGGCCATGGATGATATTCCTGAGATATTAAAATCAATAGAGGAAACACCAGACATCAATATACAAGATATAACTCATGGTGATTTTGATGATAATACCAAGGCTGATGAAGATGTCAACTTTACCACCGAGCAAATAAATGAACATGACACTACTAATGTTGCACAGACACTTGTACTAGGTAATATGCCTTTATTGATGCAAGCAATAAATATAATGACTGAGTCACAATAGACACCACCTGAGACATAAGAAGACAAATTGATGGACAAAGGTGATAAGCAAGGGAAAGAGAAAAATACCAATGTAGAGGACAAACTGAGTGATGCACCCACCGAGGATAGTGGAAAGGTAGACAAGGCTGAAAATCAAGAAAAGGTTGAAGTAGAGATGTCTACAACCGACCAATAGGTATTGACCGAGAAACCTGGCCAAGGCACCACACCTCCCAAGAAATCATCAATAGAACCCAAGCAACAAAATACTCTTTCTCTAATACCTCACTACCCTACATCAAGCAACATTCAAAAGAAGAAGAAAAAGAATAAGAAAGGTAAAGCCCCCGTTACACTTGATGAGATCATAGACATACCCGACTGTGATCCAAGAACACTTGATCATGAGTCACTGATAAGGTATGGGGAGCTATGCAAGAGGAAAGCACAATAGGACAAGCTAAGATTGGAACACAAAAACTCACAAGTCCTGGAAACAACAAAAGAGATTCTAATGTAGGTAGTGCTTGACAGAAAGATTGGTCAAGATGCACCCATCATTGATCAACTTATAGTTCTGACTAAGGCAATAAAAAATCAGAATGTAGACACCAAGAAGGTCATTAAGGAACATGCAGAAGGGAAGTACCAATACAAAAACACTGAGAAAATCAGCCAAGAAGTGGTAGAGAATAAGGTGAAACTTTCTGAACTAATAACTACATTAGAATATGTTATTTCAGAAGCAGTTACATTAGTTCAAAAGTTGTGCACTCTAGAGAATTTCACTACCGAGCATAGTGAACAGATAGCTAAGCTAAATGAAGATCTAAAGGCTAGTGCACAAAGTCTTTCAACTGAGCCAAATGCATTCAAATTGCATTATGAAAATATTATTTAATCTAAATGATTAAGACTTGAAATTCAAAAGGTAGAAAGAAAAATCAGAGATGAAGTAACTGAGCTACAAGCCTTGTTACTACCAAATCTCACATTACTGATAACACACATGACTCTGGAAAAGACTCTAATTTCCACCCCAGAAATGTTAGTTACAGAAAGCATCTATGACATGCACACTCAAATTACATTGGAGCAAATGACCCTTGAGCACATAAAATAAAAATGTGAGAAGATGATGGCCGCCATTCAACAATCTCATTCCCACATACTTGACAAATTGTAAGTTATACATCTTTGTCATTACTTTCAAAAAGGGGGAACCATGTACATACATTGTATCTACATACCCAGGTATACACATAGGGGGAGAGCATGCACATAGGGGGAGTCATTATATTGGTGTATATACTATACATATCAGTTTTTGATACTAATTTCAAAGGGGGAGATTGATAATCCTTAAAGGATCAGAAGTTGTCATCAGTATACAAATAGACAATTTTGATTGGACAGTCAGTGATCACCAAGTAGAAAAATTCACTGAGCAACAACATTCACCAAGCGCAATATTCACCGAGCGTAATGTTCACCGAGGGCAGTGGTCACTAAAATGTTTTGAACACCGAGCACCATTCTATAGAGACACAACCGAGCACCAGTATACAGGGACATCACCGAGCACTAGTCTACACCAAGAGACAACATTTCACCGAATAAAGCAGATCTCAAACAACACGTCAGCTAAAGAACTTTAGTCTTTAAAATAGCTTTTTGCTTAGCTAGATAACCATTTCTTGAGGATCAAGAAAAGCGTTAACTATGGATTTAATTAGTTAATTGATTGTATTCATTCAAACTAGGAGATCAAGGTTAAGTTCTAAACCTTTGATCTTATAGTTTTTCAAGAAAAGTGTGAAACCTAATTAGGTCAAATCTTTAGTATATATAGATGTATAATCAATCAAGAACATGATAATTGTAGCCGCCAAGGACATCTATAGATCAGAAAAAGGATTAATGTAGAAGGACATATAAACAAGAATTCAGTTATGAAGAACTACATTCAAGGCTACCGAGCATAATAGATGTATTATCCATCACAATAGGTGATATACAATTTTTTGAACTAAATGGATATGTAATCAGCAATATAAGATTGCAAGCAATCAGGTCACATATTTTGTTACTCTCTAACAATTGTACCAAGTAGTAAAATCCTTTAAGAAGGTGGAATTAACAGTCTTATTGTAAATCTCTTAACCGAGTGCACACATACACTATGTTGCTAAAATCTCTTAACCGGGTAGCTTAACAAGTCTAACATGTTACTCCTAATAGGGTAAGATAATCATAAGTGATCACAACTTGTAGCCCTCATAGACACCTTCCATTCTGCACTTAGTGAAGCTTTGTGGGTTTCATCCCCACCATAGTTTTTACCTTCTAACAAGGGTTTCTACATTACCAAATACTTGTGTCATGTGTTAATGAGTTTCATGAATGTTTCAATGTTTTTTTACATGTATTTACATTTATGCTATGATATTGCATGCAAGAAGTAGAAAAGAAACAATGGTTGGTTATGCAAGTAATGAGTACTAAGATTAATTGTTAAAAGTTTTAAGCGTACTGATTCACTCCTCCCCTCGTAGTATACACCCTTCCATTATTCCAACAGATAAGGACTATAGTTTTAATCATTGATGAGACGAGTTAGGAGAGGTAGAGATCCATGTGGTAGTTATCTTCCACTTCCAAATGGAAATCATCATGATATTGAAATCTCTAAATTAATAGAACAAGAATAAGAAAAAATGTTTGGTGAAATAAATATGGGTGAGTGAAAACCATATTATCTTTGATAAGAATTAAATACAAAATTCTTGGCCTAATTCAAATCAGTGGACTCCTTAGTATCCAATGTGAAATCTAAACACTCCATGGGGAGCACCATAGGGATCTCTTGAATGGATGAATCCATAGTAGAATCAATCACATTGGCATAAAATCATCCATAGTGGGAGAAAAACCAACCACAGTGGCAACTGTTACCCAAATTTCCTATCCTATGTAATTTGACTACAAGTGGAGGAAAATGAGGCTCCCACAAGGGTAGAGCCCACCTTGTACATTTTTGTTCATGATCCTAGGCCTTCTCCATGTTTTTTTGCATATTTATAGGTCTGGTTTTAACTCCTTGTTCATGTTTTAAGCTGTAGATGCAAGAAACCCTTTGAAATTCATGTTAAAACCCTAGCTCATCCATGAATTGGTCTATTTATTCATTACCTTTATCGAGTGACTTAAGTTTCCTATTTATCATGTGCACATTAATGTTTCCTTGTTTAACTCCTAGTTGCACAAAGGAAACAAAATATTCTTATTTATTCAGCGACTTTGAGATTGCCTTAATCGCGTGATCTCATAAGGAAAAATAATTTATTGTTTAGATCTAGAGATTTCACATGAACCGTTGATCTAATCTTGATTGTGTGCTATGTAGGAAGTCTCATAATGAAACCAGAGTTAGTCAAAGTGTTTCAAGATTCAGGAACTCAGTTAGTCTCGTAATCTCTAGATAAACTCCAGGTTTAAGTCTGGTTTGTTTCTTTTCTTCATTCGTGTGATCATTGAATGGGATCAAGGTTAAGTTGTTTCTTATGAGATTTCATGCAATCCATTGATTTGGAGATGATCTTGTGGTTCTCGTGAAATATCATGATAAACCTCAAAGTTATAATATGATCTTGCGAATTCGCAACTCAGTCAGTCGCGTGATCTCTAGATGGACTAAAGTTTAATTTAAGTCAGGTAAAGTTGAGGATGGGACCATCGAGTTATGACCTGAACCGTCGATGTGGGTAAAATATTAAGGTTGGTGCATGATCTCATTATAAACCCTTGAGCTAGCTTTTCTTCTCATGACTTAGCATTTTCTTCAGTCGCTGAATCTATGAATAAACCTAGGTCAAGGAAGTTAAGTAAAGTTAAAGTTCAGAGTTGTTACAAATGAGATTGTGGTCATTGATCCAGATCAGATCATATGATGTGCTTGAAATCTCAAAATAGATGCCAAGGTTAGTGAATCTTATTGCGACTTTGAGTTTCCTTCAGTCGCCAGATCTCCAGATAAATCATAGTTACAACAGTCGAAGTCAAGTTAAAGATCAGAGTTTGTAAGGATGCAGTATGAGTCATTGATCGAGTTTTGATCTCATGGCTGTCTCCTAATCTCACAATCATGATAGAATATTCCATATCATTTAGTGACTTGGAGATTTCTTGAGTCACATGATCTCATAATAGAATGGAATATTCTCTTAAGGTTCAGAGATTTGGCGTAGACTGATGTGTTTTTTATCAAACAATAGTCGCGTAATATCGCAAGGAAATGGGATATTCTTCTATGGTATGGAGATTAAGCGCAGATCGTTGATCTTAGGTTCGATCTTGTGGTTCTTGTGTAATCTTGAGATAAACTCAAAGTTAAGCAGATGATCTAGCGACTTGGAGACTAAAGAAGTTCTATTACCCAGAGGTAAAGATGAGTCAAAGGCTGAGTTAGGGATAGAGTCAAAAATAAAGGATACCACGTGTCTGTGATTGGATCTAAGCTCAAAGGTAGAATAAAGATAGAGATAAGGATCAACAGTCGCATTTAAAAGTTCATAAAGATTCAAATCTGGGCCGTAGATTAGGCATTCCATGCCACATATGACCGTTTTTGTTTAAATTCAAATATTCAAATATGATTCTCAGGGTTTCGTGGTGGTGGCATGGTCTTTCAAGTTGCAGACAAGGGAGATGGATCAGCTGACTTCTCTAGTCAAATTTATGATGATGGGAGGTGCATTCATGGCCATATCTGATCTTCTAAGATATTTTCTTGAGTGCATTGATGAGCAAACTCGACTATTTTAGGGTTTTTGCATTGATTATTGAATATCTATTGTAAACCCTAATTTGTCCTAACTAATCGATGAATTGACTCCCGAACCTATGTTCTAGGGGAGCATGTATATAATTAGTTTTATAATCTTTTTTAGGAAGAGGTTTTTCAGCTTATGCAAGATTTTCAGTGGCATTTTCTCTGCCCTTAGATTTTGATCTGTTATAATTTCTCTTTGATTTCAAGATTATGCAAAGGTTTTCTGTGACATTTTCTCGGTCCTCAAGATTTTTCCTTGTTTGTATTTCTCTTATCTGAAGCATAATATAGTGGTTAACATTAGAGAAAATCTTGGAGTTCTTGAGCCTTCTTTCTTTCTGCATCTTCGTGCACTGCTGCGGATGATCTGATTTAGATGATCTTATGGATTTTGTTCATCCCTTGTCATTTTGTCTCATTCCTGTGCCTATTTGCTGGAGTGAATTTTTGTTTTCAGGTCACAGTCTGTGTCTATTTCCTTGGGAAAGTTATTGTTTGTGAAATATTTTCTTTCCTTGAATAGTCTCTTTCCATTTTAGACCTCTTTGTGAAATACTTATGCAAGCATATTCAGGAAGTTGTGTTCTGGTAGATCCAGGAAATTTCATGCTAGTTTTGGTCATTGTGTTGTGATTCATGTTACCTTCAGTGTATCACCTAGTAGGATAATTTTCTTTTCATTCATTTACCTTCAGTTCTCCTTCTATCCCTTTTCCTTCCAAGTTTACTTTTCATGTTAAAGAGCAAATAAGTTTATTATCCAAGAGGAACATGCCTAGAATACATAGGCTTTACTTCATTTAGTAGAGTTCCTACAATTGAGAAGTGATTCCCATGTTATACTAGATTTTTAGGCTCAAGCACTTAGCAGGGTGAAAAATTTAGTGTATAACAATTCTGGCACGCCCGGTGGGACCACAAAAGAAGTTCATATTTCAAGACTATGTCATCTCTGATATGTTGATTACATAGTAATGACCTAAAGAGGTTTCTCTTCAAATCATATCTGGTGACTCCATTGATGTAAAGAACAAGAAGATCCAGTTCCATCAAAGTTTATGAGAAGGATAAAAACAAGGAGTTCAAAGCCTTCCGAGTTTTTGCAGTTTCCTCCAACAAAAAGAAAAGGGAGATCATCTCAATGGACATCCCCTAAAAGGAGAGTACAGTCTACACCACCTATTTTAGAGAAGAGACCCTTGCTTTTTGATTTTAGAATGAGAGGAAAATATTTAAATAAAGAATTTCTAGGAGATTCAACTCCACTCCCTGGTCCAAGCACAACCCACACAACTGCTATTTAGAAAATCACAGTTCCTACAATGGCAAGGCAATTTGCATTTGTACCCTTTAATTAGGGGAGCCCATTGAATTTTTCCCAACATCATGATGTGCCCTTAGAAGCACTTGAAGTTTTCTTGATTTCATAGGTGAAAGCCAGACAACAGCTTGTGAGCACATAAGAGATATGGCCACAATTTGTAATGTCCATCATATTGCTGAAGAAGATGTGGCTACTAAGTTGTTGGTAGCCTCTTTTAAAGGAAAAGCCCTACAATGGCTCAAAAATATTTCAGTGGGATCTATTGATTCTTGGGACAGACTAGGAGATTCTCTATGCAAATATTTTGAAGATAAATTAGACCGTCTATCCCTGGTTGAGCAACTCACAACTATAAAGAGAGCTCCTCAAGAGAAGATACAGACTTTAATAACATATTTCTGAAGACATGGAATATGATTCCTATTTCTATGAGGCCTTCAACAGATCATTCTTTTCTATATTTCTTGAAAAGTTTGAATAGCAACAAATCTGTCATGATCCAATCCATGTGAGGTACTTCATTACCTCAGGCTTTTGACATAGTAGTCAAAGTAGAAAATTGCTTGATTTAGGCTGGTATGATAGCCCCAAGGCCACCCATTCCTATCTTCCCTGATATTCAACCCAACATGCCCTTAAGCATCCCTCCATACACTCCCATACCCACTATGATAGCACCTCAAGCTAGTACTAGCTATGACGAATCTAAATCAGCCCCTTCTCAAGAGCTACTCAAACTAAGAAGCAGTCAACAAGAAATGAAGAAATTATTACAGACAATGAGTAAAGAGTTGACTAGTAGTAAAAAGAAGAATCAAGGAAGTAGACCACCCTTTCAGTAACAAAATCAAGGTCCCAACCAACAATATCAAAATCAGGGACAATCTTATCAGCAGAACAGACCACCATATCAAGGGAATTACTGAGGTCAAAGGCAGAACTTCAATCAAAGGCCATTCCAACCTTATAATCCCATGCCTCTTAACTCTACAAATCCAACTAGGCAGATGGTTCCAAGTCAGAACAATCTGGCCTCAGAAAATGAATGGTGTTTTCCTTGCAACCAACCTCACAATCAGGCCATGTGCTCAAATGGGTGGATGAATCAAGCACTCATGGCACAAAATTCTTTAAACACTTAATCAGAAGCATCTTCTAGTGGGATAGTTCTCCATCAAGATGCAAAACCTGATGAGACTACTCCCTTTAATTAGGAACAACAAGGTTTTAATGGAGTGAATGGTGAATCTCCAATTGCAGCGAACACTCGGTCTAAGAGAAGAGCTCAAGACATGGAGCGAGAAAAAAGATGGAGGAAAAGCTACTACATCTGTAGAGACATCACATCCATCTATCCCTACCATACTAAAGAGACCTCCCACCATTCTTGTCAAAGAGATTCAATCTCCCAAGGAGGTTGAACCCACGATGGTGAAAGCACACCACCAAGTTCACACAATAGTGCCCTTCAATATTGTGGAAAATATGAAGAAGATGGATGTGACTATGTCTATGTGGGACTCCTTGGCTATTCCAAGGCAGCCTGAGATCTTGAAGAAAGATATGGGTGAAGTGGCAATTCCTCAACAACCCACAAATGATGTTGCTAAGCCAGTGTTGGTCAATACTAATCAAGAAAAGAATATTCCAAGCGGAAACACCAAAGCAGATGTCATTCAAGGTAGGAACTTAAAACCACCTCCCTTTTATGTATCATTAATTATTTGAAATTCTTTAGTACATAATTATATGGTATATAGTGAGGCTACTAGTTCTGTCATGCCCAAGAAGGTAGCTGACCAATTGGGGCTTAAATATGAACCTTTCCAAAAGAAGGTAACACATCTTGACGGTTCCTTAGTAAATACAGTAGGTTTAGCCAAGGATACAAGCTTGATCCTTCATGCAAGCCCCAATTTATCTATCTTACTTGACATCTACATCATAGATCTCCCTGCTCTCTTTTCCATATGTCTATCAAGAGAATTCACGACCAAGATAGGGGGCTATATTTCTTCTGACTGGTCTCACATGATTTTCCATACTAGGTATGGATCCAAAGTTACTATCAAGTCTGAATCAATGGAACCGCATCATATAGAACCTTATGTGTCCAATGTACTCAATGCAAGGTGTCTTGCACTTGATAGTAATGAATTTCTAATCATCAGAGAAACAAACACTAAGATAGAAAACATCCCAGATATCTATCTAGATGAATTGGAATCAGAGAGAGCTTCAGAGGCCCAAGCCAATGTCATTTGGGATGTTGGTTTGGGAAACTATTTGATACAAGAGGGTGGTTTCATAGAGCCAAATATTCTCAAGGAAGATATTGAGGAATCAGAAGATCAACGCAATGAAGTTTAGGAGCTATTCTTTGATGGTGCTAGAAGCAGACATAGCTTGGGTGGTGGTTCAATGTTAGTCTCCCCAAAAGGTGAGAATTATTATACAACTTTTAGATTCAATTTTTCTTGCACTAGCAATACTACTAAATCTGAGAGTCTGGTGAATGGATGAGAGTGGGATAGAAAAAGAGGGATCGGAGCCCTAAAGGTGCATGGTGATACTGAGCTGGTGGTCAGCCAAGTAAGAGGGATAAGTTCTACCAAGAATGATACAATGAAAGCCTAGAAGCATCAAGTTTGGGATGCAATAGATGATTTATATGCTTTCAACATCATTGTTATCTGTAGAAAACTAAATTAGAATGCAGATATATTAGCTACTATTGGATCCCAGTTTGATATTCCTAACAACATTTTAGTAAGGAAGGATAAATAGCATGTTAAGATTATTGTCCGGCCTTCCATCCATGATAATAATGTTAATTGGAAAGTGTTTGATAACAATGAGCAAATTATGCAGTTCTTGTTTGAAGAGGATGTTTTTTCAGAGCATAATCAAGATAGACTGATGCAGAACTATGGTGACCAAGTGGCACAACTTAAATCAAACAAGATGCCTAAAGGCCTTGTCACCTTGGAATCTATCTTCAACAAATATTTCCAAGAAAAAAATAATAAGGCTAGCTTGGTGGTTCAATAAGAATATTATGCTGATTTAGAGCTGGAGCCAGGTAAAAGCCTAAAGTTTAGAAAAATAAGCACTCATTTAGAGAGACGGGCTTACACTCAATTATTTCAAGAATTCAGTGATATCTTTTCCTAGAAATATGAAGACCTCAAGGACTTTAATCCAGCACTTTCTCAACATGCCATTGAACTAGAGTCAAATGCCAAGCTAGTTAAATAGAAGAAAAGGCTTGTCAACCCCAAACTAGAGCCACTTATGCACAACGAAGTTCTCAAATTAATAGGGAGTGACATCATTTACCCCATAAATCATACTAGTTAGGTATCCAACCTTGTTATTATTAGGAAAAAGAATGGGTAACTGAGGCTATGTGTTGACTTTAGGGACCTTAATAGAGAATCCCTAAAAGATCACCATTTATTGTCATCTATGGAGCAGATTCTACAATGCGTCTCTGGATCAGAATGCATCTCATTAATGGATGGCTACTTGGGAAATAATTAGATCCTAGTTAATAAAGAAGATCAATATAAGACTACATTTACAACCAAGTGGGGAACCATGGCTTATCATAAGATGTCTTTTTGTTTGTCAAATGTAGGTGCTACATTTCAAAAGGCTATGGATACGGCCTTTAAAAGCCTCATGTACAAATTTGTACTGGTCTACTTAGATGATATTACTATCTATTCTAAACGTACAAAAGACTACATCAAACATCTGAGGAAAATATTTTAAAGGTGTAGGGAATTTGGGATCTCCCTCAATCCCAAGAAATGTGTGTTTGCAGTCCATGAAGGGAAACTGTTGGGATATATTGTATCCAAACAAGGTATTACAATGGACCCTAAGAGGATTGCAACTATTCTAGAGCTACCCCTACCACCTCACAAGAAAATTCTTCAATCCTTCATAGGAAGGATTAACTTTGTCAGGCATTTTTTGCTTAACATTGTAGACTTTTTGAAGCCTTTAACAGTGATGTTGAAGAAGAATGTAGTCTTCTACTGGAGCAAAGAAGGAAAGCCTAGTTTTCAAGCCATCAAAGAGGCTCTGAACGAGGCTCCTGCCTTGCTGAATCCTGATTTTAGCAAAGACTTCATTCTATATGCTTATGGAGGCTCTGATGCCATATGTACAATGTTAACTCAACTGAACTCTGAAGGATTGGAGCAACCTATTTCTTTATTTAGCAAAGGTTTGGAAGAATATGAATAGAGATACTCTTTTGTAGAGAAATATGTACTTGTTTTGGTGAAGAGCCTTAAAAATTTTAGACATCTATTGACCCACAACAAGGTACAATTGAGAGTCACTCATTTGAGTGTCAAGGAGTTCCTACTTTCTAAGGACCTGAATGAAAAAAGAGCTGGTTGGATCACTAGAGTCATGGAATATGACATTGTTATACAAGTGACCAAGCTAATTAGAGGGAGAGGTCTTTGTGAACAATTGACCAAGGATAAAACTCCAAAATACCAAGAGCAAATGAATGCATCCTTAGTTGTGCATTCAACAAAAGAACATGCCAAGGTAGCAGGTTAGTTGCCTAAAATGGTTCATTTTTTCAAAATAGGAGAATGCCCTACAGACTTGAATTTGACAAAAAGAAGGTATTATAGATTGCAATCTATCCCCTTTGTGCTGATTTATGAGATATTTTTTGGAAAGGATCATAATGGTGTTCTTTTAAGATGAATTGATTCAGAACAAGTAGCAAGTGTCCTAAATGAATTTCATGATGGGCCTTCTAGAGGTCACTTCTCTCCTAGGACCACTGCTTTTAAGATCATGAGGGATGGATACTATTGGCCATCTATCTTTAAGGATAGTCATGATCATGTAAGAAAGTGCATGAAGTGTGCCATGTTTGTAGGTAACGAAAAGCTTGCAGCTCTGCCCCTCCAACCAATTAGAACAGATCAACCTTTCATGAACTGGGGCATTGAATTCATAGGCCTAATTAACCCCCCATCCAGTGCGGGCCATAAGTGGATAATCACTGCAACTGATTATTTTATCAGATGGACTGAGGCTATTGCATTAAAGGAAGAAAATGAGAGTGTTGTCCTGGGCTTTTATGATGACATAATTCACAGGTTTGGGACCCCAAACTCTATTATATCAGATAATGAACTTTATTTCATAGGATTAAGAGTCACTAAATAGGCAATTAAATATGGTGTTTACCTGAACACTAGCTCCAATTATTACCCCCAAGGTAATGGTTTAGCAAAGTCTACAAACAAGAACCTGATCAGGATAATCAAGAAGACTCTATAAGAAAATTAGAGAGATTGGCACTCTAAACTGAAGTCTTCCTTACGGTTAGATATGATCACTCCCAAGAAGATCATTGGGAGCTCTCCATATATGCTAGGGAAGCTAAATTTTCCATTTCAACAGAGTTATCAGCTTTGGACATTGCTACCCAACTTGTCCTCTTTGAAGAGAGAGACCCTCTGTAGGTAAGGTATGCTCAGCTCATGGAGTTGGAAGAGAGAAGAGATGAGTCCATGCAGACTATGGAGTTTTAATAGATGCAAATCAAGAAGATTTTCAATAGGAGACCTAGATTAAGGAACTTTGATGTTGGGGATATAGTCCTCAAATGGGATGAATTCAGATCCAGACCTGGCAGGCATACCAAGTTTGAATCCTTTAAGGGAGGTCCATTTGTGGTCACTAAGTCCAAGGAGCATAATTATTTTCAGCTATCAACTCTTGAAGGAGAAGCCTTGCCAATTTATGTCATTGAATTTCACCTAAAACCTTGTTTTGAGGTTTTTCTAGCTTTGTAATTAAGTTTCTTGCTTTCTATTTTTCTTTCTAGGTTAGTTTTTCCTACTTTCCTCAAAGTGCTTGTGCACAACTAGTTGTTTCTATTTGTACAATCCTTTTCCTTGTTTTTGGTTCATTGTCCCTCCTCTTGGTTTAAATCCTCCTTCCTTCCCAGAAGTTTTTATGTGCTCAATACAGACTCCTATGCCCAATGGAATGGCATAAGGCCACTGGTTTTAATATGTCTAGCAGGTTGACATTCAACAAAAATCGCCAAAATGTTACCCAAATTTCCTATCCTATGTAATTTGGCTACAAGTGGAGAAAAATGAGGCTTCCACAAGGGTAGAGCCCAACTTGTACATTTATGTTCATGATTCTAGGCCTTCTCCATGTTCTCTACATAATTCTAGGTCTGGTTTTAACCCCTTGTTCATGTTTTAAGCCCAGAGGCAAGAAACCCTTTGAAATTCATGTTAAAACCCTAGCTCATTCATGACTTGGTATATTTCTTCATTACCTTTTCCGAGTGACTTAAGTTTCCTATTTATCATGTGTGCATTAATGTTTCCTTTTTTATCTCCTAGTTGTGCAAAGGAAATCAAATATTCTTATTCACTCAGCAACTTTGAGATTTCCTTAGTCGCGTGATCTCATAATAGAATGGAATATGCTCTTAAGGTTCAAAGATTTTGCACAGACCGTGGATGTGTTTTTGATAGAACGGTAGCCATGTAATCTCATAAGTAAATGGGGTATTCTTCTATGGTTTGGAGATTAAGTGTAGATCATTGATCTTAGGTCTGATCTTGTGGTTCTCATGTAATCTTGAGATAAATTTAGAGTTAAGCGGATAATATAGTGACTTGGAGACTTAAAGAAGTTCAGTTACCCAGAGGTAAAGATGATTCAAAGGCTGAGTTAGGGGTAAAGTCATAACTAAAGGATACCACGTGTTTGTGATCAGATCTAAGCTCAAAGGTAGAATAAATATAGAGATAAGGATCGATGGTCAGGTTTAAAATTTCATAATGATTCAAATCTAGGCCACAGATCGGGCATTCTGTGCTGCTTGTGACTGTTTTTGTTCAAATTCAAATATTCAAATCTGATTCTCAGGGTTTCATGGCAGTGGCATGGTCTTTCAAGTTGCAGACAAGGGAAATGGATTAGATGACTTCTCTGCTCAAATTTATGATGATGGGAGGTGCATTCATGGCCATATCTGATCTTCTGAGATATTTTCCTGAGCGCATTGATGAGAAGACTTGATTGTTTTAGGGGTTCTGCATAGATTATTGAATATCTATTGTAAACCCTAATTTTTCCCTAATTGATCGATGGATTGACTCCCAAGCATGTGTGCTAGGGGAGTATGTATATAAATAGTTTTAGAATTTTTTTAGGCAGAGATTTTTCAACTTATGCAAGATTTTCTATGGCATTTTCTCTACCCTAAGATTTTCATCTGTTGTAATTTCTCATTGATTTCCAGATTATGCAAAGGTTTTCTGTGACATTTTCTCTGTCCTCAACATTTTTCCTTGTTTGTATTTCTCTTATCTGAAGCATAATATAGTGGTTAACATTAGAGAAAATCTTGGAGTTCTTGAGCCTTCTTTCTTTCTACATCTTCGTGCATTGCTGTGAATGATCTAATTTAGATGATCTTGTGGATTTTGTTCATCCCTTGTCATTTTGTCTCATTCCTATTCCTATTTTCTAGAGTGAATTTTTGTTTGTAGGTCACAGTCTGTGTCTATTTCCTTGGGAAATCTATTTTTTGTGAAATCTTTTCTTTCCTTGAAAAGCTTCTTTCCATTTCAAACCTCTCTGTGAAATACTTATGCAAGCCTATTCAGGAAGTTGTGTTATGCTAGATCCATGAACTTTCATGCTATTTTTGGTAATTGTGTTGTGATTCATGTTACCTTCGGTGTATCACCTAGTAGGATAATTTTCTTTTCAGTCATTTTCCTTCAGTTCTAATTCTATCCCTTTTCCTTCCAAGTTTACTTTTCATGTTAAAGAGAAAATAAGGTGATTATCCAAGAGGAACTGGCTTAGAATTTGGAGGCTTCACTTCAGTTAGTAGAGGTCCCACAATCGAGAAGTGATTCCCATGTTATACTAGATTGTTAAACTCAAGCGCTTAGAAGGGTGCAAAATCTAGTGTATAACAACAACAAAATTAGAATCAGTTTCAACCTTGGTAGAATCATGGTGCAAAAAGACATTGGAGAAAATTACCACCTCTTCTTACTAGACCAAATCAATCTAATGAATAGATAAATCAGCCACAGATCCCATCACAACCCATTCCAAACCCAAAGAACAATCGAACTCAGTAGACCTTCAATGGTGATGCCAACCTTGTTGGCTTAAATGCTATTAAAATCAATGGTATTTAGTTGAGGAATTAAAATGTTCCTTCCAAACTAGTTATCATAAGCTGTGAGGAAGGGGAGATGGTAGACCAAACAAATGATAAAGATCAAGTTCCTAATAAATTTGGAATTGTACTGGATAAAGCACCATTTCTTGAATGTTTTGAAAAAGGACCAAGAAGCTTTTGATAGCTCCTAGGAAAATCATAATAATATAGAAGACTCACAACTCCTTCATGAGCTGAAGAAAATTAACATTAAAATTCCTTTTCTTCAAGCTATCAAGGATCACACATAATCCATTTAATATGGCTACCTCATCCCCTAGTATTAGAAAAAAATTGGAGAGCTACCTAAGAATCAAATTTTATTAATTTGTGAACATAGTCTACCCATCTAACATTCACTAATTCTTCCTTGCACTCTAATTCATTGTCAATGAGGTTGTGAACTATTGGTTTTTTTGAATGGGGTCTCCTATGTTTGAAACCCCTTCTCATACCTCTTCTAGGTTACAAATTTGAAAATTCCCTTAATTATAGCTCAAGATTGATAGGGATTCATTTTGGAAAGTTTTTAACAAGAACATAGGCACAAATATTAACAAGACTTGGATATAAAATTAGTGATATGAACAAACTATCATACAGTCATTCAATTAATCAATCACTTCAAAATATTTTCAAAAAACTCTTGAAAATTTAATGGATGTAAATTACTAAAATAAATCATTCAAACAAAAGTTTTCATAGACATTATTTGAATATGATACCCTTCCCACAACTGAAATTGACAAGTGTCCTAACTTGGAGATGAAAGGAAAATTATTTAATATACATAGTAATTCATTGCTAAATGATGCTTAAAATTCAATCTTTGTACATGATTACTAACATTTAATACTGAGAAATGAAAATTAAATTTGTGATGGTTATGAATATGGACAACTTACATATTTGTTGATTAAATCAATACCAATTATGGAAAAATTGGATTTTATTGCAATTGTCTATGATTTCACATTATGTTACCAAATTGCCAATAATATATTTTTTAAATAAAATGCAATTTATCTCAATTTTGATGCAAAGAACAACTTTTCCACAACAGTGTTGTACAAGAAACCAAACAAACATTGACTTCACATCTATATTTTGACGCTTATAACAACCATTTTCGATGACAGAGCTATACATGTGACACCATGATCTTCCTTTTAGCATTTGTATTTTGAGGACCCTTAGGTTGCATGTTCTAAAGTGTTGTTTGTTTGATCCATGATCATTGTGGACCAAAATACCTGCCTTTTTTGACATATTATTGGTCAAATATATGATGAAAATTTAGGGCATCGAAAATGAGATGAAATTTTTTTGACGATATGGTGTCACAAAATAGATGAATGCTCATCAAAATTTATGGTGAAATAATTTACTAGCGTGCTAATTCAGCTCAGGATTTATCATGGAGGAAGGGAAGGCAACAACTTGAAACAACCCGCTTGATATAATCTCTAGGGTATGCAAATTTTCCACACGGTCCTTGAAACTATGAATCATCTCATCTACCTCGACTTCCATTAAGTCAATGTCTGAAATTACTAGACCTCGACATTCTAGACTAGTAGTATTACCAAAGAAATGCATATTGGACCTCATTCTTTCTCCCAGCTACAATACAAAACTTTGCAGCCTTTCAAATTCAAAGAAATATGAAGAAGTAGAAAATAAAGGGAAGGCTCTTGGTGTTTAATTGTAATCCACTGACTTAGAGAAAAATCCTATCTTCCGCAGCCAAAAATTCACAATATTTTCTTTTGAAATGAATAAACTACTATGATATGCTTTAAAGACACTACATACCCGCGAAGTATGAAAAATATTTGAACATTAATTGAGGCGTGATGTTTAGAGTGGGGCATGAGTCATGATGTGACATTTTATTGCTAATATTCTTTGAAAAACTGTCCATATCATCATTTATTCATGTCTAATATCATCACTTCACTCGTGTCAGGAATTAATTCCATTAAGTAACGCTACCAGCTCAGACCACGTCTGTGGTTACCATATTCCCAAGGCATACCATGCCATCATCATGATGATTACTTATCTGACACATCACATCACTTGTCATGTCGGCCGCCAATCCAGTCCTTGGGCGCATTATGAATTTCTTTGAACTTATTTGAACTATTTTGAGCTAGGGTTCAAAGAGGTTCAAAGTGGTTCATGACTGCATCATGACTTATGAAAGGGTTCCACCTCAATTTGAAATCGTTAGACAAAATTTCCTATTTTGAACCGGTTTGAACTACTTCGAACCAAGGTACAAAGAGGTTTAAAGTGGTTCACAAAAACTCAAGGATACGAACACTAGACAGAGGAAAACCAATCATAAAATAGACTTAAAGCATTGCAACGGTTATCCTAGGGAGTAAACATGGAAATAGAAAATGGACCGACACAAACTTAAGGGAGTGGGAGGATTGAGAAATGGTTTTCAAATAAAAACAAAGGATCAAAGATACTTATACAAGGCGACTCATATAGACACTAACAACTCTATTTCCACTTTAGGTTGTCTATCTCACCATCTTTATTAAAGAAAATCTCGCGAGGTGAGCCTTCTAAGTTTCAATTCTACTAGCATGTTCATGAAAGAAATGAAATGAAATGACAAGTAGTTCTAGGAGTTTGATCACCCTAAGAAGAATTAGAGCATATCCCTATTACTTTCCACTTCCAAACACAATTGATAATTTTTTTCTTTCCAATCCTTTTAATCTGTGGAATTAGAGCATGTTTGGCATTTTGATCAACTTAGAAAGTTGAGAGCATAGGCCTAATGCTTCTCATTCACAAACAGAGAGGCTTTATTTTAGTGTTTGTTCATTCCTTAACCTTTCTTTCTATTATAAAATTTACCATGTTTGACATTTTGATCAACTTGAAAAGTTGAGAGCATAGGCCTAATGCTTTATTTAGAAAATAATAATAGGTTTCTAATTAAGCTAGATTTCAACTTTTGAAAAGTTGTAAGTTAAGAAAATGACTTGAATTGAAAAGGATTGAGAACTCAGGTCTTATTTGAATCTTATGCACACTTTTGATAAGGGTTTATATTTTCCAATAAGTACCTTGGAAATCGTTCCCACTCCTAAAAATCTCATTCACAAACATTAACTCAACACAAGACAATCCAAAGTGAATAAAATCAAAAGTTTTTGCACAAATTTGAAGGAATTTCCAAGTCAATTTTGGAAAAGATCTAAAAAGGAGAAGCATTATAGTTGATCATAGGAATATTGTAGAAATCTTGATACAAATTTAGCATTTTAATGTAATGATCAAACACTTTAATATTAATATCACCTAAATCATCAATAATGCTTACATTATGAACTTTCTTTGCATATTTTTCAAGACTTTTTACCTCCTTTTCCTTGTGATAACTGAGATTTCAAATTGCATACTTCCTCACTTTTCTATGTTTTTCCATCTACAAGTCATCTTTAACCAATTTAGATCAAAGATTTACAAAATAAAACTCAAAATGTGCAGGCGCTACAAAACTATGCATAGGAGCTATAGCAACTTGCAAAAGTACTACAGAAACTTGCAGAAGTGCTAAAAGATAGTTAATAGGTGATGAAATATTATGCAGAAGCACTACAAAAAGTTGTGTAGGCACTGAAAGAAGTTGCAAAAGCATCACAATTGAGTGTAAAAGCGCTGAAACTCAACAATATGAAAATTGTAACTTTCTGGTGTATAGGCACTCCAGAATCTTGCATAGGAGCTCTACAAGGTAGTGTACATGTGCTAAAAGGAAGTGTAGAAGCATTGTAAGACAATGCATAGGTGCTATAAGACAATTAAGATGCTCTATAATAAGTTACAAAGATGCTATTCTGATGAATCTGAACATATAAATGCCAAATCCACAAACAAAACTCACTAAAAATTAAACAAAAATGTTAGTATGAGGCTCTAGCCCCATAGTGGGCATCATTTGTGTATCAAGAAATACCTTCATATGATTAGTTCAATCAATTCAACTCAAAAACCATGAAACATGTAAGCTAATTAGAACTTTGAATTGAAGAAATTGATAAACAACCTATGATTCTCTAATTAGAAGGACAATATGAATGCTCTCAGCTGCAAATGAGCAATCCTAAAGTGACAACCTCTAAAATGAGAGTGAAATTGATGTGCAATTATGCTAAATGATGAATTGAGAACTAATTATGCTATTACAATGCTAAATTGAATTTAAATTACTCGAAACATGAATGTAGATTTGACAATAATGATGATGCAAATGGAAGTGGATGTAAAGTGGCGTGAGTATATAGGAATTGGTAGTAAAGTGGTGATTTGCATTGACAAATGCATTCTATTTATAGGATTTTCCCAAGGGTAGGGTGTAGAGTGATTTAACCATGATTAGATGAGAGGGGTTGAGTTGTGTTTCAAATAGGGGACAAGATGGTAAAATGAGTGGTGAGGATAGTAAAGGCTAAATGAGGGGCTAATATAGCAAACCCTTGGAGTGATCCATGTGATTTCAATCCTCCCTTCTCATTAGCTAATCATTTTTTTTCCCTTAGTGGTTGTTGAAAGTATTTAGGAATTAATTAATTCAAACAATTAATTAAATTAGCCATGTAGGGGGATTAGATTGGTTAGACTTGATTTAATTGAATTGAAATATATAACTGATTGAATAAATCAATTACATAGTTTAATTAATCCCTCTTGACCTGAATTTAATTAATTAATTATTTTATTAGTTAGTCCATGATATTGACTTGAGTTGACCAATTTAGGGTGTATATACTAATGCAAGCCTTGAGAGAAGACATGCCCTATTCTTGTGGGCTAATCTTAATCCCTCCTAAAGTAAGCCTTAGCTATTTTCTCTTTAACTATCTAGATAGATTTAAGTAGTAACTATCTTATTGAAAGGGAATGTCCCTTGTTCTTTGATTTTTCATTGAAATTTATACCTATAATCTCTCAAATTCTCAACTCAAATTCCATCAATGTTTTTAACTCTATCATCCACTTATGTGCAAAGTCAAGGAAAATTTCATGAACAATAATAGCTAAAATTGTGGCTCAATTAGTTACTCTTTTATTTTGTACTAACAAGACTTTATTATCTAATGGAAAAATGCTTGACATTTTCTTAACTTTTTAAAATATTTACTAAAATTGTTATCAATGAGAACATTTCAATATCATTTATGGTCTTTTGAGATGTTAGATCCTATTTCAAAAGCACCTTCTTTCACTCTATCGTGAGTTATTTCATTCAAAACCTATTAACTCCCTTTGTCCTATAACTTTCCTTTCACACTATTAATTAGCCGATAGGCTTCATATGGGGAGAAACACATGACCAGAAATGTGTCTCACACTGAAAATCCGATGGAAATTTTTTTCATTGCTGTGTAAATTTTTTTTTTCAGAAATGACTCGAGCCGGAAATAGTGTCTCCCACCTACTTTTTCACGCGTCACTTTCCAAGATTGTTCGCTTTCCACACGGCTCTTGCATGTACAATAACAACGAACAATGCAAGACTAGATTGGGCAAGCTTATGAACACACTCAAGATAACGGCCAAGTGCTGATTTTTTTTCATTGAAACAAGGCAAACGGAAACCAAGCTATATCAGTTGGAGGAGGAATTTGAGAAACTATGTGACGAAGTAAGGAATTGTTATTATGAGTTTGAGGTGGAATTGTGAAATTCAGGGACCAAGTAAATTTTTCCAAACTTTCTTACACCAGAATTTTTTTGACAGTTGTTTTCCAAATTAATGTTAAGACAACTGATGTCCATGTGGCATTTTGTTGTTTATCTTAGACACCTAGTCTACTATGTATCTTTCCTGTGAATCCACAATTTGCATGGTGTACCACATCTTTCCTGATTCCTACATCATTTCATCCATTGTCTGTGTCATTTGCCAACCCATGTACCAAATTGCAAACAATGCTTGGCATGGTAATCTGCAAGTGTTCATAGCTTTGTAATCCTTGTTTTCTATAGTCATTCTTGTTCCTATTTTAACTTTTAATAGTATATATGGATTTTGGATCCAATCAATGAATCATTAAGGAATGAGAAAGTTTAAACTTTAAGGATGGGATATTGATCTCTATTATTATTTCTCTGGTTGAACTTTGAACTGAACATGACAGTTAGGCATGGGTAGCGCCCTGGGGACCCTATGCAACCAAGATTCTGGAGCTCAAAAATATCATTTGTTGGGATTATATATGCAACTAGCATAGATTTTCCTCTTTGGTGTTGCAATTTTTCTCTTACCAATGTTAATATTTGCAAAACCCATTTTAAATATCCTTGGTCAACCATATTACATTGCAGAATTAACCAGACAGGTTTCAATCTAGTTCATTCCCCAACACTTTGCATTTGTATCCCTCTTTCCTGTTAAAATGTTTTTGCAATCCTAGTTGAAAAAAATGGTATTTGCATGGATCTC
>MU226848.1:1017068-1027611 GCA_018584345.1 Thuja plicata
AGTAGTAGGCAGATAAGTTGTCTATTCAATTTCCTCTTATCTTTCACTCATTTTGTTTATCTTATTATTGTGGGCAGCTTTACTGGTGGAATTAGTATGTCTTTTCCATTCAATATATTACTTTATTGAGAGATATAATGTTTGGTTTGTCTTTTTCTAAATCTGAACTTATAGTCCAGAAACATGATTGTGAGCCATTACTAGAGGCTTATAAAGTAGGACTAAGGTCCAATGCTTCATAAAATGTAGTAAGCAGTAGTATAATTGTCTAATGTAATAGTGTAATCTGTATGATGTGGAAAACAATAATTTATTTTTCACTGTTTTAACTTGATTTTTCATAATGTTGCATTTCCATAATTGTTGCTTGTGCCATTTTCACAACTTCCTGCAGTACTTCTTTTGTCGTGGCATTTAATTTTGAGGTGTGATTATGTATTTTGAGCATTTTGTTTTATATACTATAAAAATTGGTAGCATCAATCACATTTGCTGATTTGATCAACTCTGTCCCCCAAATCACATTCCCTTTCTAAAAAACCTTTTCTAAAAAAGGTCTATTGTAGTACTCACAATCTGGAGCATGTACTGGACCGCTCTCTCCTGTGGTGCCTTTATCAAACCAAAAATCAATGTAGGATATAGCCGTCGGGTAGTCTTCTTCATAATAAAAATTTGATTGTTACTAGATTTGATAGAGTTGGGATCTTCCTAGGATTGTCAAAGAAGTATAGAGTTAATTTAGTTTGGAATTTGTTTTTGAGAATTTTGACGATTTTGCATTATGTCAAATTTGTTGTTTGGAATTGAATTATATTGAATTGAGATTGTTGCTGGATAATTTATTAATTTCTCCTCTTCTAATTACTAAAATATTATATAAGGCATTTTACTTTTATAGAATGGGCCATTTATTATTATTATTATTATTATTATTATTATTATTATTATTATTATATATTTTTTATTATTATTTCGACACGGTTATTCACTACACAAAAACGTATAGCAGGATTAGATGAAAATCGTATGTCAAACGAAGAAGCTGACGCCTGTAAAATGTAGACCTGTCTTCATAAATTCTGATTGCAATGACCTGATCAGTAGGAACATATGAATTCTTCATAGATTAAAATTTACTGGAAGTTTGAATCTGTGGTTAAAAAATTTAAGAACCATGATCAAGGGGTAGCCTTCTGTAGTATTTCCATAAGAACCTTTATTCATTTCAATACAAAAAATGTTATATTTGTACTGTGATAAATCTGGCCACAAAATCAGAAGCCATTACTGTTATTATTGCACAGTAATACGCGTCTCCCATTTCTCCTACATTCTCATTCCAAGTTATGACTGTATTTCTAGCATTACGCTCATATAGTATTATGTAAGGCATGGTCACCTTTTCCCCCGCAAAAAATAGTTTATGGGTGATATACTCCAGTCAAAAAAATATTATTCAATATCACCTGAACATTGAAATCTAGGTGAGAAATAAAACATTACAATCATCAAAAAATAACGGGAAAGGGAAAAAGTCAATAGAAATGGATATTAGGATAACAATTTTTATGCCTTTACAAATTACTAAAAGGATTTTTATAGTTAACAAAGAAGTCTGTACATTGCAATAGATTTACATGCATTTTACTCCTAACTTAACAATAACTATGTTTATCCTTTTTAATTTAATTAAGAATCCAAGAGAAATGTATAGGATAGTCCATTACATAACTATGTTTATCCTCTTTAATTTAATTAAGAATCTAAGAGAAATGTATAGGATAGTCCATTACATAACTATGTTTATCCTCTTTAATTTAATTAAGAATCCAAGAGAAATGTATAGGATAGTCCATTACAGTTTGGCCTTACCCCAACTCATCCCAAAAACAATGATAAGCAGTGGAAAATCAAGTAATCAATGGTAATTTTACAAGACCATTAAATGAAATGGTCAATAATAATTTTAATAGGCTATTTTTTAACATAGTTTAAAAATAAAAAATAAACCATAAGAATTTATATTATAAAACTAAACCCTCAACAATAGACATGCAACTTTATGTTTTTCTAAACAGTCAATCAAGAAGTCATAAAAAAGCTCTTTAGAATGTACTAAAGAACTACATAGTATAAAGCTCTTTAGAATGTACTAAAGAACTATGGACCATTAAATCAAATGGTCAATAATAATTTTAATAGGCCATTTTTTAACATAGTTTAAAAATAAAAAATAAACCATAAGAATTTATATTATAAAACTAAACCCTCAACAATAGACATGCAACTTTATATTTTTCTAAACAGTCAATCAAGAAGTCATAAAAAAGCTCTTTAGAATGTACTAAAGAACTACATAGTATAAAGCTCTTTAGAATGTACTAAAGAACTACATAGTATTGAACAATTAGATACCAAACACATGTATAAGCCTTTGGTCTTGGCTTCAAGGAGTACAACATTTTTTCCTTCCTTAGACAAGGTTGTAGGCACAACTTATTCCTACAATACTAGCTCCCACTACCACCACATATGCACTTTCATCCTTCTGGCTCTTAGGGATCTTAGGCCTCAAATCCTATTGATCCGATATAGTATGGCCTAATCCAGGTATAACATCATGTCCATCTTTGAAATGATTCTCCATTTGGGATGATGGGCAAATGGGTCTCCAGTCATGGACATAAATTTTCTTATATAAACTCTACCACTCAATATAATTCTACTCTCTGCAAAAATATTAACACCCATTATAACTAACAACTTCTCAAAACCATTTTATCTACATGATTAAAAATTTAGGCACCAAATCATCTAGATGAACCCCGGAAATGGCTAATTCCTTCTAGTTGTATACTTCATTTTCCCCTAATATCACTTTTTATATTCTATTTTTGTTCCTTTTTTTTTAATGTCCTTTTTCTCTTTTTCAATTTAAATCGATATTTTTAATTTGAAAAAAAATAAATTATCTTTAGATATTTACTAATTTTCCATAATTTAGTATTTTTTATTCCTTTTCTTAAACGCCTTCAATTATTTCATTTTTCTAACACCATTATTCCATTTTAATCTATTTTTATCTTAAAATGAATGTAAGGCGTAATTGCTGGATTGTAATTTTAATGCAATATTGTAGTTTTCACCATCTATCTCACCATAGAGACTATAACTAAATGTCAAACATTATCAAATGGTAAAACAAAGTGTATTTTCATTGGTCGATCTTTTTTGTGATAATTTTCAATGTTCTTTCTAACACATGCAACATTGTCACATTGAACCCCACCTCTTCCATAATTACCCCTTATATTAACCTATATATAATTTCCTATCGGCTAACCCTTGCACCTCCTTTAGGTGCAAGCGCTAGTATAGTTTTCTTTCTCATTTTTATAGTTATTGCAAGTACTGTTAAATTACAAATATGAACTAGTTGTTTCCCTTTTGTAATTTATCATGTCAACTCAACAAAAGAAAAGTAGTACCCGAGGATGGATATATGTGGGTATGAAATTGTGTTTATGTACTTAAGGTGCTACTTTTCCTCAACACATAATTTGATTTTTAGTGGAACACAAATTTATTATTGTCATTTTTGTGTAGGAGAGCCAATAAGAATGTTACTGCCTATTTATAAAATATTTATTTTAAAAATGACATGTTTTACGTTTCTAATATTTCTACCAATTATTAATGTGTTTAATGTAGTGGACAAAGCAATGCTTATTAGATTGAATGTAAATTTATTTTCTGAAGTGATTGACAGCCCAACAATCAATCCATGAGATAGACACAAAAGTGGAAACTGTGCACGTGAGGAACTCATCCAGTTCAATTAGTAGGTATGCTCTATTATGTGAATATAAACAAAATGAATTTAACACTATTTATGAATACCATATCATTAATTTTTTAAGTCATATGGAGGCCAAGTGGTGATTACAGTTATGCTCCCCCACAAGGTCAATTTGAATGCAAAGAATCCAACATTTACTATATGTGAATGTTGGATTCCTAACTCTTGTGATAAGTAACGAAGGTGCTAATACGATAGAGAAGCTTGCTTAACAAATTCACCTTACAAGACTACCAAATTAGTTTGAATATGGCAAAATAAGTACAAGGAAACTAATCCAACTGTAATTGGTTGTGGACATCATTTCTCTCATAGTTGGTGTTATAAGGATAGAATAATATTTTGAACCAAACTATCTCTTAAAAACTAATAGTTGATTATACGCGTGGTACTAGCTTCTAAGTGGAGTACTCTAATGAACCCAAAAGCCGATACAAAGAAGCAATACTCTTGTTAACTGTTATTTCTACAGTTAGTTTCATCGATTTTGAATGTCGGACTGAACTCTTGGATACAAGCATCATTGGTAACTTTATATTAATGAAACTGTATCCTACTGTTTGAGCTCCAGTTTTCATATCTCAATTTAGCACATGTAACATTAATTTTATTTGGCATCTGCTGCTCCCTTATGTAACATTAGTTTTCACATCTCAATTTAGTACATGTAACATGTGCAAATGCTTACAAAGGGGCAATTTAGCAAATGATAGAATCTGGCCTTGTAGGTGTAATATCATTAGCCCTACTGTACATTCGTGATGATTTTAAAGAAAGTGGTTGAGAGCACAATTCTACAGGTTTCATAATTCTAATAGTTGTTAACTACAAATTAACTCTATCTACTGCCCTGTTGCTGGAATGAATGTGATTGGCACAGTTATTGGTATATATCTTGTAGATAAATGCGGAAGAAAACTTCGAGCATTGACAAGTTTGTTTGGTGTCTTTATATCACTGGGTATCCTGTCAGGTGCATTTCACTTGACTTTGCTTGATGTTCCTGCTGTTGATATGTTCCTGATTGGTATAACATGCATATCTACTTATCAAATAGATAATTAAAAGTTCTACTAGAATTTCACATATCAATCCTAAAGTTTTTACATTGTCTTAGCATCCATGATCAACTGCCTGTTGCTTTGGATCTGATTTGTTTCAGATGCTTCCCGGAAGTTGCTTTGTTGCAAACACTACTGCTAAGGGGTACTGTCTTCAGAGCTCTCATCGTTGGTTTACTGGTGCATGTCCAAGCAGTTATGGATGGCTTGCTATTCTTGGATTGGTTTTGTATATAGCTTTCTTTTCCCCTGGTATGGGAATGGTTCCTTGGGCAGTCAATTCAGAAATTTATCCTGAGAAATATAGAGGCGTATGTGGAGGTATTGCGGCAACTACAAATTGGATATGTAACTTGATTGTTGCGCAGAGTTTCCTCTCCTTGATAAATGCTGTGGGTACTTCAAAAACTTTCTTGATATTTGCTACTATCACAGTTGTTGCATTCTTTTATGTCCTGGCGTTAGTTCCCGAGACAAAAAACCTGAGTTTTGAGGAAGTTGAAAAATTATGGCAAGAGAGAGCAAAAAGGTGTAGTAAAGTAAGGAAAACCAATCCCATTCGACAAACACTTCTTGTTCATTTTGCTTTTATATTTAAGCTTCTTTGGTTGGGGTTCTGATTGTGATCAATATTATATATTACGGTGCAACTGCTAAGATGATTTAATTTAGAAGTTCTTTTCCCTAAGATTCACAAGTCAGATTTTTGTTGTGAAAATTTGACACCAGAAAGTATTTAATTTTATTTTTCTGGTTCATATTGTATATAAATCTTGGGAGAAATAAGAGCATCACAAAAGTGTAGCAAAAATAGAATGAAGTTCTGAAATGTCTCTTTTTTGGATACTCCTGATTTTTGCCCTAAAATTGTAATTCTTACTTCAAAATAATAGTGACTTTATTAAACATTAAAAAATGAAGATAATAAGCAGATCAACAAATCAAAGCACAAGCCTCAAAATCAATCAAATTGGGAATTCTTTGCTAATCGACTTGTCTGAAGGATAAAAGGCTCATACCTAGCATGAAAGGGTCCTCGTACCTTTTAACTCCTAGTTCAAGAGCATGAAAAGATTAGGTACTTGCAACTCTAGCTGCAGGGCATGAAAGGATTGCTTCCTTTCGACTCCTACAAGACACTTCTTCCAATTCAAACTGATTATATTTTATCTGTGTTAATAAGATTTGTTCTCCTTCTACTAGAGGTAAGGATACTTTGTGTATTTTTACTTATTTTGGCAAGTGCTAAAACAACCTATCAACAGAAACAAGATTTCAAAGAGATCAAACAAGCAATATCTTTGATCACAGGTTAATCTATATTTTTGAAAATATTTTATCATGTATGTATATAAAGGAGATTACATCCTAGCAACAAGTTTAACACAAAAAGGTGAGACATGAGAGACCATCCAATTCCTTTTAATTTTTCAAAATCTTAAAGACACGAGGAGCACAATTTTATGGAAAATAAAGCTTATGTATTGGTCAAAGAAATTAAAAAGTTTAGGCATTTGATATCAAAGAAATAAGGGCAAAACCTATGTGGCTCATTACAATTCTCACATATACATCATGGAAGAAGATATCACTTAGAAAAGAACCAATTGGATCACTAAACATCTTGAGTGGATATAGAAGTAAAACCTACTAAGTTGGTTAGAGGAAAGGATTTATGAGCTAGTATAAGGATCGATGATATGATACATTTTATGGGAACTAGACAATATCAAAGTCAATTACATCCCATTAAAAATATATATTATAGATTCAATGGGGTTAAATTTTCATTAATCAATGACATACTTACCAAAAGAAATTTTAGTGAGGTCCCATTTTAGTGTGTTGAAGATGAAGTTGATAAGAGCTTATCTAAGTTCCATTATAGGGAAATAAAATGATATTTTTAAATAAATATTAGAAACTCAAAAATAATTTCTACATAATATTACTAGCCCTCAATATTCTCATACAGTTACTAGATGGTAAATTAATGCCAATATTGTCAATTTTTTGTAGGGGAGCAAATTAATTCTATTCTCACTTCCAATTTGGATCTCATGGCATGAAATAAATGGATCTTGATAGCCACATAATATTATACTAGGTGAAGTGAAATAATGACACTAAAGGAAGCAATGGAAAGGATCGTCCTACATTTTCTAGAAGATATTGACACTAGGTTTGGTATGTTGCAAACTATCATATCATATAGTATGAAATAATACATTTAGGGTTCAAGATATCTAAGTTTTCTCTAATAATTGGTATTTGAATTTGAAAATACTTCAAACTATTATTTGCAAGGAAACGACTTAGTTGAATTCAGAACAAAAATCTAGTTTTATTCATCAACTGCACTGTGGCAAAGCATTAGAGATAATGTCATAAAAATCTCTAAACAATGTTATGGGCTAATAGAATTACCCCAAAACAAATTATAGGTACGTCACCTTATAATTTGGTTTATGAAAAGTATGCTATAATGCCTATGTCAATGGAGATTCCAACTCTTCTATTGATCAAACAGTTGGAAGTTGAAGACAATGATCCTATGGACATCCAAATCACTAAGTTGATTGAACTCCAAGAAAGAAGAGAATGTGCACTCAATTCTATGGCTAGTCATCAATATATGGTGAAATGATGGGTTGACAAGTGATCACCTATTTTAACTTTCAAGGTAGATATATAGTTTTGAAATGGAGGAAAGAGTTGTAAAACTAAGTCATCATTCAAAATTTGATACCCTGTGTAGTGATACTTTCAAGATAATAGTCTGTAAGCAACACAATGCTTTTGAATTAGATAACAAGGAAAAAAAGTTACTACATATCCCAATTAGTGGGAACTATTATAAACTTCATAATTAAATTTAAGAAAACCCACTGTACATAACTAGAATAGGTTGTTTTTTCTTTTTCTTTTTTCTAGGAGGATGGGCATGCTTTCTTGCATCTTTTATTTCAAATAAAGTGTGTAGCATTCCATCTAGTTTTGTTAGTTTTATTTGAATAAAGGAAGTTCTTCAATTTTTCAAATGCCATTACCTCTTATATACCATCTCCTTGCCCTCCCTGGTCATGTGTAATTTAGACAATTACAAAATTGCAACTTTTGAAGCTTCCACTCACAAACCTTTAACTATAACCTCATTATTCTAAAATGTGGTTGCAAATCATTTTGTCATCCCTTATTGAATTCTTTCAACCTTAAATAGTAATCTATCCATCTGGTTCTCTCAAATAATGATAGACTATCCTCATCTATGAGTAACAATGTATGTTTTTTATTAAGGTAAATACAGGTTTTGAAGGGGCCTCAAAACCCTGTACAAAATGGTCAAAAAAGATTTTCAAAGTAGCACTCTATAACGATACAAAGCAAGACCACCATGAGGGTTTTAAAACAAGCTCCCTCAACCTAGACACAAAAAAGATACCAGAAAAGGAAATCTAGCACCCTTACAAGAAAAAACGCTGCAAAAAATAAATTACAGAAGAAACCAGCAGCCCAAAAACTTCCAGCAAGCAGCAACACATCTGCCAGCAAAGGAAAGCTCAAACAAATTATTTCTTCCCCTTCTGGGAATGAAGAGACATATCAAAAGAGGGTGGACATTTTTATTTTTTCTTTCCTTTTACAAAGGTCCACCCACCATCCACATCCTTAGCCATTTCCAGCTTAGTATTCGAATCAAGTTTCAGGACCCCCAAAACTTGAGGTTGTTCCAGGAAAGGGCCAGGAGAATCTAATGAGGTAGCATCGGAAGATGACTTAGTAGCTACCATTTCAAAAGAAACCAGCGAGGAGTTGCCAATAAGAGGAGAAAAAGCCCTACTACCCTCAAAGCCACGAACATCAGATTCAGGGACAACTCCCAGGGAAGAGCCATCAGCGGACCCAAGAGGCACATTGGACCCATCTAACTCCTGAGAAGAAGAGACAACCTGAGAAAAAATTCTGATAGAAGAATCCTTCATGATAGAGTAATGTTGGGAGGAGGCCCCCTTCCACCAAGAAGCAGGTTTTTTAATCTTTTCCAATCCACACTGGTCCGCTAAATGACCAGTTTTAAAGCATCTCCTGCATCTGAAGGGGAGGCCTTCATAATCCAAAGTTTGGATCCATGATCCTTTAGGATGCACCAACTTAATCTTTTCTGGAAGACCCTTGGACGTATCCAAATCAACCAGGATCCTAGCATAAGTTGAGTGAATAATATCATCTGATTCCTCATTAACCATCAAGAAGTCCCCAAGAGCCTCACCCACCGCCTCAAGAAGAGAGTTAAACCAGAAATGAAAAGGGAGATGAGGGAGCCTCACCCAAGTAGGAACCTTGGAGAAAGACTCAGTAGAAGCATCAAAGTCTGGATGCCAAGGCTTCATCATGAGCATGCTCCGATCATTCTAGCTAAAAAAATGATCACATAGTATCACTTTCCTATCATCAACCCTCTCAAAATTGGCAATGAAAAAACCCCTTGCCATTGGGAAAATGTGAACCGTTTCAGAAATGATTGGTTCCCAATGCTGAGAAATCCAGGCATGCAAATCTGGAAGACTCAGCCAGAGACCCTTAAATTTGTAAATAAGACCATGATCCTCAAGAATTGAAGAAGCATGATCAATGGCTTCCACCACCTCTCCATCCAGATGGAGGATTAGAGAGTTAGAGAGAGGGAATGGGGCAACAACACGCTTTCTAGCAGCCGAGGACTGCTTAGAGGTAGCAGGTTTACACAGAGAAGAGCCCCCAACAGTAGGACAATCTGCAGCAGGCACCAGAGGAACATGATCCCCAGCCGCTGACGATGAAACCCTAATCCGCCTAGGAGAACCAGGCATAGCAAGGGAAGAAGCCACCATGAATCTCCCAGTAGAAGCCACATCCACCTCACAGGCATCTGCGCAAGCAGTATCCTTAGCAACCGCATCCACCATACAAGCATCCTCTCCCTTAGAAACCCTAGTGGCGGCTGAAAGAATCGCGACAGGAGGTGCTGGGGGCATCATCGCGTTAACTCAATAATGTATGTTTTGTTGGCTCTATTTTGATAATATCTCCACCCATCTTTGCTTAATGAAGTAGTAGTGGCAGTGGAAGAGGGGCTATATGCTTGCATATAAAAAGTGATATGTATAGTTGGAAAAATAAATGGTACAATTGCATGTTGATTCTTGTCAAATGTTGATGTATGTGACTAGATGAATTGATTGATGACAAGAAATTGTTGCATTTTGTCCATGGTTAGGTCCCAACTGAAAAACATCATCAACAACTCCTATTTGTCCCTTCTGGTAGTGGTGATGTGTGTTTGTTCAATATGAACCAACAACTGAATGTTAATGATTAAAGTGTAGTGTGTGCTCATAAATATAAGGGAAGGTAATTATGGTTGTGAAATTGAGCCGTGGATGAGCCAATAGGCTCATCCATAGAAGGTGTGGTGAATGATGGTGATGCTAGATGAGGGACTAGTAGCCTTGTTAGAAACACTGAGAGGGGGGCGGGGGGGTTGAATAAGTGTTTATCAATTAATTATATTTCAGCCAATTAAACATATATCAAATAAGAACACATAACACAAGATATGATTACGGAGAACCTTGATTAG
>MU226848.1:1033530-1047504 GCA_018584345.1 Thuja plicata
TCAAATAAGAACACATAACACAAGATATGATTACGGAGAACCTTGATCAGAGGAAAACTCCGGTGGGGATTAGTACCCACAAAATATTGTACTAGGTATAATGAACCTGTTAAAGTTCCTTTGTCCTATTAGAAGCAGTCTTTACAATTTGAGTACAATGACCTGGTTAAAGGTCGGACCCTGTTAGGAGTCTTTTAAAAAAACCCTGTTAGGGGTGTATGGCTCATTGCCCAAATAATATGAAGGCTACAACCCTCTGAATGTTGATATGTACTATATCAAAAATGAACTATTGTAGTGACACTGTTGTCTGATCGATTCCGAGTATGCGTGGATGCTCTTACTCCTTCAAAGAGCTATATCATCTTCTGACTTCATTATACTGTCCCTCTGTAACTTCTTCTTACACAATAATCGACACTTGTAACATTACATTACATACTTATATCTTCAAATCCGAATAGGCGCGACCCAAAATAAATCACTAGTCGGCCCTAAAACAAAAATATACAACGCTTCCGAACAAGTCGGCTCAAGCGTGTTTACTATAACATTAATTACATTATTAAAAACTTATAACTAAAGGTGCTTAGCCATTACATTATAAAATCATACACGCTGATCAAAACTGTAGTCGGCTTCCATGCTCTATTTCCTAGACTGCAGGTCTACTAATCTGTCTGTAACTTTTTTGTACTGATGTTTCGTACTCTACGCGTTTGTATCTAGCATGTATATACACCATAGAGTATATATCTAAGCATGCATGTTCTGGTGTGATCTCTAACATGTGCACTGATGTGCTGATCTCTGTATCTCTCTGTCTATCCTGTTTTCTATACTTAGTCATTTTATCTTCTAAGTTATCTTGGACAGAAACTTAGTATGACTTTGTTGCCATGATTGAAAACAAAAAATAAGTCATGCTTCCTCAGGAAGTCAACTTTCCAGAAAGCCTAAGATGGAATGGGAAAAATAGGTTATGTGGATAGATAAATAAAGTAATTTCACAAGTGATGCATAAATTCATCCCGATTAAAGGCTTTTTGTACAACTTAAGGCGATGGTTTTTAACCATTAAGAAAAGATGAAGTGGATCAATGGTGGTAAGTTGGACAAATCCATTTGGAAAAACTTGTTAAATCTCATAAGGACCTAACTAATGTGTCTAGAATTTCCCTCTATGGTCCTTATATCTAGAGTCAAAGAGTAGGATCCAATAACCTTCCTTGAATTCCCTTGTAATAAATTGGCCACACCACTTACTCCTATGTTTTGGTATGATCTATGTATGATGGAATACTTCCGTCCTTATTTAATCTAACATGTTCAAGTAGTGTAATATATCTTGCTTTTCTTGAATTAGATATATTCCTAGTTGAATTGTTCATAGTGTTTTATACTCAAACTCAATTGGAAAGATTGGCCTTTCACCATAAACCAATTCATAAGGTGTGAACCTTGTGTTTGTTTTCCACGTGGATGTATATGCCCAAACTATTTATGGTAACCTAGATGCCCAGTCTCTTCAATGAAGTTGAACAATGTTTGCGAATATTGCTTCATGGTTTCTATTTGTCACCACAACTTGGACATTAGAATATGAATGATCGAGTGTGGAATTTTTATGCTGGATTTCATATTCTTTGACCAAAAGAACAATTAGGTCTAAAGTAAATTGGGGACCCTGGTGTATAATTATCTCTCTAGACACATCATATCTTGCAAATATCTCTTCATATAGAAATGTGGCTACTTTGGCATCTTTGGACCTATAAAGTCAAGGCCCCATTTATCAAATGGTGTTATCACTAATCATGATTGTAGGGGCATTTCATCACTTCTAGATTGATGCAAAAAAGTCATGCATACGAATCAGAAAAGCAATAGATGTTCTATCATGTAACATATTATCTCATAGGGGTTCATTTAATTACCGAATAGGGATATGTCTTCTTGGATGATGTTGGCATTATATGTGCAGCTAAGGGCTCTCTAAGTTATTCTATTAGTTGCATATAGAAAATTAACTAAAAGTAATGTAAACTAGATTGAAAGTATAACAATGCATAAAATAATCCTAACTAAACAATAGCTATTACGGGTCATTGAACAATTAACAAAACAATGGCTATGATTGATTATCTACTAAAACTATGTTATAGATTAAGATACACAATTTACTCTAATAATTCTATCAACTGATCATGTCAACCTAAGTAAAAAAAAATGAACATAATAATTAAATTATCAAATTAACTAACAATCTAACTATCATTATTACTAACAATCTATATTACAAAGAGAGTTACACTACCGTAAGTGACCCTTGGTTGAGCGTTGTAATATCTTCTATCAAATCTTGGTCTTAACTCAAAATATCATTAGTATTCCATCCTTTATTAAATTTCAAATAGATACATAAGATGGTAAAGATCTCAATGATCGAATATAAAATGAAGACAAGATATAACAACTGAATAAATGATATATCCTTGGTAACCATCCAACTTTGACAAGATCTACAATTTATACATGAATCTTGAGAGTGTTTTGCTTTAGGACTGTAAACAACTTCTTTAACAACTACAAATCCTTCATAAAAATGAGGGATGACTTAATCTCTTCATAACTAGTAATAAAAACCTAACCAACAAGAGTCGATGGTGTCACAACCCCAATTGAACTCACAATACATTAAAGAATAGTTAAATTAGAAAGTATGTAATAATATGGTAAATAACATAATAAGACATATTCTTATTGTTTCACAAGTTTCTCCTTGTCCTTCAAATGTATTTATTACATATAAATAGAAAATAAAAATTGATCACTTCCCATCCCTGGCAAAGGTATTACATCTAATACCTCTACAACCATTTCCATGTGTGAGTTAGAAATTGATCTTGTTGTTGCAAGTTAGTTCCTAAAAAATAATTCATCCACATTACTATAATTTATAACATCATAAAATGATATCATCCTATAAATATCCTAAAAAGCACACTTCATTTATCATAGGACATGTATCATCCATCAAACTTATATATTCTTAATAAAGTTTAGGCAGTTTCCTTAAGAGAATATGAAATGTTATGAAAAGTATGAGATAAAACATGTAAAATAATGTCAATCCTAGAGCTCAATACATGAGAAGCCTATGATACTAAATGGAAACCTAGAGACAAAAGTAAGATAGAGCTCCTCCATATGCAAGGATTAGAACATCAAGCCTTGACAATAGATAATATGACTCCTACTTTGATAAACCACAAGGACTCATGAATCTTGAAGATTATTTGATGTATACAATAGGAATGAATCTAGCACAAGTTTTCTCCAAGGATTAGGTAGAATTGATTGAAGAAACACAAATATCCATAATCCAATACATTTTTAAGCTAAACAAGAAGATAGAGAGAAGAGAAGTGGAACATAAAGGACTCAAGATACAATAAATTAGATGCATATTCAAGCTAAGGCATGAGACATGAGATCCAAAGATTGAGTATTGAGCTTCAGGCCAAGGTTCCATTGAATACCTTGGAAGAGAAAAGATGCCAAGAAGGTAACCATGGAATCTAAGATAAAAAAAGGTTAATCTAACTCTTGATGCATACAAGCAATATTTGAAGAGACTATAAGAATAAGAAAGGAATAGAATTGTAGAAATAATTCAACTCCATTAAAGGTTCAAAAATTTGATGGATTCAACTAGATTGATGTAGGATGAGTTACATTCAAGGATCATTAAGATAACACAACTACAAAATAATTCAAAGAGAGTAGTTTAGCATTTGGGATAATACCAATAATTAAAGAGCTCTACATATCCTATTGGGATAAGATAATATTTAGTGTATAGGACAACTTTGAAGTTCATATGAAATGCCCAAATGCTAAATGCTAAGGTGAAAATCAAGATAGATCAAAATTTGCTAGCACTTTCTCCAAAATTATCCTAAGCTTAGTTTGGTCAAATAACTATATAATGCCTCACACAAGATCCCTTTTTGTTATAAGAGTTAATAAAAAAAGAGTTTCAACTATAAAATTTGATACATTTTAAAGCCGAAACACAACTGTAAGTATAAAGTCCAATCAACCCCTTTGGAGAAGGCTATGATAGAAATGAACAAATTGTTTCCTTCATCAAACAAGGAATCCCCTAAGCATTTATAGATAATATTGTATTAGTTGGGGAATAAATTAAAGCAATTATTTCAAAAAAATTAAATAAACCATACATACTTCCAAGGTTGGGAGAAACAATCGCCACTGTTAAAATGGAATAAGTTTTCTGCCCCCTTTCACAATTTAAAATTTATCTTAGAATAGTTATATTAAAATTGAAGGGTATATAGTATAAGGAAATCATTGACTTATATAAGGATTTTAAAGCCTTAAATTTTTTTATTAGATGCTAAATGGACATTGTTAGAAGCTAAACATATCAAATTGTAATTTTCTTCCTTCCTTCACATGCAAATTTGAAAATTTTGACGACTTTGGATGATTGGGTTCTTTATTTGAAAGCAAAGGTCCCCTCATAGGTCACAAAAACTATAGAGTATACTCTCCATCTAATTCAAGCAATTTTGTTTTGTAAAAACTTCATTTGTTAACAACATATTTTGTTTACTAAGGTGCAAATATTGTGCTGCATAGACATTGTTGTTAAGAGACCCCTCGATTTGTCTTTCTTGTTACCGGTTAAACTATCTTCTAATAATCCAAGTTGGGGTGACTTATAGTGACCGTTGCACTCCATTACTAATCACACAACTCATGATTTGGTTGTCTTAATCTAGACTAGATTTGATTTTAGGGGTTACATAGTTGACTTCATGTCGATTCATCTCCTTTTATATTGTATACCTTAATATAACTTACTTTCCATATATTAATAATATTAGGTTTCTTTTTTGGTGCATAAGAGGTCTAGGCCGAAGGAAATATATTAATATAAAGCATATACATAAAGGTTTAAACTATAATCGAGAAACAACCAACATTACTAGTCTAGAACCAAAATAGAACAAACAAATGCTCCCAGAAACTGAATCTCAACTATTTATAACTAAGTCTAGAGACAAAACGGGGCAAGCGAATGCTCCCACCCATTGCATCTTAACAATTTATAACTCTTGACAACCTTAACATCTTAAGGAAAGTAAAAAACAAGACTATCTGAGCACTAACATGACAAAAAAGCTCAGAATGCACTTAGTTCTCTCTGCTATCCCGAGGATGAGGAAGCTATATCCTCAATATACATTGTCGAGGATGCACTCTCAGTTTCATCATGCTCTAAATTTTGCAGGTGTTATGAGTCTTTTACCTCATCTTCCTCGACGTCCTCAACATCCTCCTCTACAACATCCCCATCTTCCTCCACCTCCTCCTCATCATCCTCATCTTCATCCTCTGCATCTGCATTGTCCTCCTTTGTATCAGATGAATCCTTGCTTGCAAAACCGTCCAGCTTCTCATCATATTTATATTGATAAACTGAGTCAAGGTCCTCATCCAAGTCATCCCCAAATGGAGCATCCAAACCGTCTTCCAGACCCACAAATTTTGATAGAAAGGCAATGTTTCTTTTCATCATATACCTTATTATTTGGTGGTCCTCCCATTCCAACCCCAAAGGATGAAGAGACGCCTACGAGGTCGACCATAGATGTAAATTCTTGGGGATGAACCTAGATCTGTAAATGGTTCCCCGACTGTCATGGTTTTAGCTAGCTCCCAAGGAAGTAAGGCTATGAGTTTCGCATCAATGCTTACAATTGCCTCAAGCAAACTGACTAGGAAATCTTCATTGAAAAGGTGGTGACAAAGTTCCTCTGCCATGACCTTCAGACTCCAAAAACCAGTATGCTCGCAAGAAAGCCAGCATAGATGTCTGTGTTCACTCTAAAGTGATGGTTGGTTCTAATAAAATTGAATCCTAACACCTTCCTCACCACGTGCAATACCAATCTGTGGTCAAAATTGCAGATCTCTTTGAGCCTGGGAGTGTTAATGGGACTGTCGAAAGAAAATTTATCCAAGTCTGACCAGAGCTTAATTGATGAATCCATAGGTATAAGATATGCGATGAAAAATATCCTCTACTAGAACTAATCTATTTCTTAGCTTCCAGGTATTATCTATCTAGGCACAAGAATTTTATTCTCAAGAACCTCTTCTGATTATGCATGTATACCCACACATGTACTATCTAACCTTGCAACTTGCAACCAAAATGAGACTTCATTACTCGTTTTAGCAGCTATCAATATATTGGAATAATTAATGTAAAGTTGGGACTGAGATGGGAGGGGTGAATCAGTACCACTAAAACTTTTAAAACCATAAACTATTGCTTTTTGATTACCGAGTTCATAACTTTGAAATAAAAGTAATGTAATGCTTATAAAACCATAACATTAAAACATTAAACAATTGAACTCATAACACCATGATTTTGGAAATGCAAAAATCCTTGGTTAGAGGATAAAACTATAGTGGAGATGAAACCCACAACCTTCACTAACTACAGTATAAAGGGTGCTCAATTAGAGATACAAAGTTTAGCTATTTATAATAGCTTACCTGGTTAAGATTATATATAAGAATTATTAGGTCTAAGTGGTTAAAGGATTTGTACAAACTCTACACTTAGAGATGTACCCTATTAAAGGATTTAAAAATATAAGATCGGTTATTATTTACCTAGTATTGGGATTTAATAACTTAACAATGCCTGTAAAACTGCATAAAATGTAAATGTTGTTGATACAGGAGCATCTTGGGGTAGTTGGCAATCCTGTGTCACCAAAAAAATGTTTTGGTTTGATTTTGATTTGTTACTTGGGAGCTCAGTAATCTGGTTCGTAACTGCCTTGGAGTTCCTTGTTGGAGTGCTCGGTTACCTATTAGCTTGGTTACTTGTGGCTTGGTCTTGGTGACTTGTTGCTCGATCTCAATGACTTGTTGCTTGGTGGTGTCTATTCGGTGGAGCTCGGCTCAGTTGTGGCTCTCACCGAGTGGTATGTTCTCAGTGTTCTTGATCATTGATGAGGTTTATGCTATTTTTTAGGCTGGCCAACTGGTGCATTTAATTTGTGGTTGCGTGTGGGAGATGTAAGGACCTACATCTCATTTAGTTCACTCTCCTTTGTAGATTTAATGACCCGTGGAGGCTGAATGATGGATAACACATTGGTTGTGTGTTAATGATTCTAACTTGGGTTTATTTATGTTATTTCATTTTTAATGTTGAGTTGTAGCAAGTTTGTATAAAAGAGAGTCCAGGTTGATGTTTAGAAGTGGGGGGACAGAGAGATAAGTTGATAAATTGAAAGACAGAAAGTTGATGCAGATAGTTGTAAGTGGGTAGATAGAAATTATAGATTGCTTGGAGGCTTGTCATCATGAGTTTAGATCTGGTTTTCTTCCTCTCAGCTATAGAGTAGACTAGGAATATTTTATCTTGCGAGATCTTGTTGATGCTATTGTTGTTTTGGCCCTAACTGGGAAGGCCAAGTATAAACTAACATGTTGATTGTAATGTTCAGTTATTGATAAAAAATCTAATTATTATTTTGCATAATTGAATCTGAATCTAAGTATATGTTGATATAAATTGTTATATCTCTGGTGTTGTTATGTTCCTTCTTTTGTCTTGTTTTTGGTTGCAAGTTTGGATAGTCTATTCTTGGATCCTCTAAGCTTGATTGCATCAAGTAGTATCAGAGATGGTTTGTTTCTTATGGAGCACAAGGTTTTAAAATATTTGGAGAGATGTCTCCAAGAAGATTGGACCCTAGGGAAATTTCATTTATTTCTAAGGAGGTGGAAGCAAGGATAACAGAAAGATTTAGATTTGAGATGGTGGCAATGAAAAAATGAAATCATAGAAGTTATAAAAAATGATATATTATAGAGAGTTCCTAGAATAGATGATGGTTATGAGGAAGCTACTGAAGACTTTGAAGTTTCTCTAGATCTAGTGGAGATGACAGGGTCAATCAGATGGAGATATTTGGAAGAGACAAAACTAATTAGTTACAGAGATCTAGAGCTCGGTGAGTACAAGTTACCAGTTGGAGGTGTCCAAATTTTTAGCTACATTGAGACCTAAGGATCTAATTGATTGGATCGGTGAGTTAGAAGACTACTTTGAGCTGGAAGACATTGAAGATCTGCTTAGAGTAAGATTGGAACAAACTAAATTAAAAGGACATGCTACTTTATGGTGGAATGAGTTGCAGAGGGACAGAGAAGAAGGTGAGATGAAGATCAATCGGTGGAGGTTGATGGTGATAAAGATAAAGGCTAATTTCATTCCTGTCGACTATGAACTTGAGTCATTTAAGAAATTATAGAATCTAAAATAGGAGATGGCTGTGGAAGATTATATCGAGGAGTTAAACAAGTTAACTATTCGGTTTGGGCATAGAGAATTTTCTAAGGAAAAGGTGGTGATGTATATTAATGGTCTAAGATTCAATATCTAGCATGAGATTGTTATGTTGAAGATTGACTTGGTAGAAAATGCTTATCAATATGCATTAAACACAGAAGATAGGTTAAAAAGAAGACATCATGGTAATTCCCGAAGGAAAGATAAGAAAGAACAGTCAATAAAGAAGGACATCATGGGTAATTCTAGAAAGAAATATAAGAAAGACATCATGGTGTATTTAGAGGTACTTTTTATAACTATGGTGAAGAAGGACACCAATCATTCAAATGTCCCCATGTAGATAAGAAGGTTGGTAGTCACCAAAATTCTACGATGAATGAGGTTGCTAATAATGAACCTGAGGTGGAGTGTGTGACTCTATTTCTTAGGAGAACATTACTGCCCTCAAAGAAAGCTGATTCTTGTCAGAGGAAGAACATGTTTAGGACTGTGTTCAAGTCTGGTCATAAATGTTCTAAGGTGATTGTTGATGGAGGAAGTACTAAAAACCTAGTTGCTAAGGAGATGGTTCAATTTTTTTTTTTGAAAAGACCGAGACATCCTTGTCCTGATAGGATAAGTTGGTTGCACAAAGTTTCATCCAGTAGAAGTGAAGGAGCAGTGCATGGAGATTTTTCATATTGGTACTTATAGAGATAAACTATTATGTGGTATTGTTGAGATGAGTTCTTGTCATGTTTTACTTGGGAGACCTTGGCAATATGATAGAGAGGCTATTCATGATTGTAAAAGGAATTGTTTTACTATCCTGAAAGATGGACAAAAGTCTACTTTGATTCCTTTGAAGGATGAAGACAAAGGAAGGAGGAACTTGTGCATTGGTAGTAGGTCTAAGATGGTTGTAGGGGTTGGTGCAGGCATTAAGGTTCATAGATATGAAGGAACTTTGAAGAGTACTACTGGAGAAAGGAAGCGAAAGAAGAGCTGAGGGAAGAGTGTGTCAATTGAAGACTGTGAGGACATGTATATAAAGAACCAGTTTGGGTTCTACATGTCGAATCTAAACAGATGTTCATCAAGATTCTAAGCGCATTTTTCTGGGGTTTCTGATGCAGGAGCATCCTAGGGTAGTGTAAATCCTATTGTTGGTGTTAGAAAATGTCTATGCTTTAAAAGCCACCAATATACCTTGAGACTAATGTTAGGAGTAGTTAGCTCCAACTATGAAAGCTCTGTAAGGTAACTCGACCAGCTATAGGGACAAGACTTCTCTCTCCACTTCTAGCTTTGTTAAACCAAGGTGGGTACACCTAATCTAGATAGATATTCAACTCTTTACAACTCCTTATTACTCTGGACTATAACAACAAATAATGGTAAGAAAGTACTCAATGCTAACCTAACATTCATTGACTCTCTTTTACCATGAAGGACATACAACCAGCAACCATAAGAATATGAAAGGAATTAGTAATGGTTTTAATGTAAATTTGCAAAATATAGCCAAACCAAATTGGAAATATATCAGCAAACAGATATACTAGTTCTTGATCAGTGCCTTATCCATTGGGCAATACTTCCATGCAAATATTAAAAATAGAAACTAACCTATTCACAAAGACTCATAGCCATAAACGTAAGCAACTCAGACCATAGAATTCTGATAAGATCCTTATGTAAATACACCAAATGAATCTATGTTATATCCAAAGAATATTAAATTTGTTCCTAGATAAAAAAAATAAGGAATATAACATATACACAGAGAACTTCTATGTAATGAAACTGAAGATCCAAATCTCATAATGTGAACACCAATGAGAGACCTGAAACTGAGAAATACATATATTAAGTATGATGTGTCAAACTTCTATATAAATATGACTGAATAAAAAAACCATTCAATAATATGCAAAAGATCAAAATAACTTTCTATATATTTTCATTACAATCTAACATAAATCTACTATATCCCTGGAATTAAAACTCTGGAACCAACACTTTGGGGCCAAAACATTTGGAACCCTTTACACCAAGAAAAGAAAGAGACTTATAAGAGAATGAAACCCTAGGAGAGGGTTACTTGACAATTTTCCTTCTCATATATTAATGCAGTCCTTCTTCTCCGGCTGATCTTTCTCAAAAAGATCAAGAAAAGATTTGATTTGATGCACCATCGACCAATCATAATGGCAGAACATCCATAGCATGGGAAAAGAGCTTCCCAAAAAAAACATAGACTAGAAATCCATACCATCTCCATGCAACAATTAATGCATCCAGCAACCCAAGAATGTCCTCAGCCACTAAACGGTACCATGTCAAGCCAAGGATAAAAATAACCTCGAGAGATTCCCCTGCAAGTCTGTAACACACAACCATGATTGAAAACCATCAGAAATAATTTGATAATTCATAATTAAGTTACAATGACTATTCTTGGCGTTAAAAACATCATCAACAACTAAGATCAAATCTTTATTTAAATTTAAAACCAAGCCATAGATCCTCCACTAAGTCACCCACGAGCCAACGATCATATGTGGACACATGGTAGCTTGTCGCACATTCACAACCTTTGAAATGATATTCCTTTTACCTTAGTCAGTGAATGATTAATGTAGATCATCTATACTAGCATCAACACATGGCAGGATCTCATGCACTCATGGCCCTTTCTCCCATCTGATATTAAGCTGCATGAGTGAGAAACACTAGCCACTAGCATTTAGTCCCACACTCACCAGCATTAACTTTTTTTTCTTAACCACGATGAGTGCATGACAATCGTTAGTCACGTGCTCGCTAGTTAACTCACTAACCACCTCAAACATGCGCAAGCTTGTGACAACGTGCCACCTGGAAACCTCTAAAAAAATATTTCTTGCTACTTAGATGACCCTCCTTGAAAATTCTGCCACATCATCCTCATTCGGGCCCACAAAATTTCCTCCCTGTCCCACAGCTAGCCATCACATCACTGCCCCAATCTCCAAGCTGTCTACCAAAAGGTTGATGCCTTTTAGGCACTTAACCATTGTGCACTAGGCTATAAAAATATTAAGTTTTCTTTAACAGAGAAAATGTGGGACAAAATACCGAAGGCACCCCCAACCTCAGATGGATATCAAAAGAACTTATCTGCACATTAACTCCACTTAGAGGTCAGAACTCATCTGCCACTTTCCACGTGTCCATCAGGTGTGATGGCTTAAATGTTAAACTGGGTATGTCTTTTACTTTAAGCCATTATGCCGAGTGTAGGATCTTATGATATATAAAGAATTCTTAGTTCACCGCTAACAGGACCAATCTTTGACAACATACAAGTGTCAAACAGACCCAAGGGCTTAAAGGTTATTATTGTTGCATCTTGCGATCAAGTCAAAACACTAGCCATGAGATTTAAAAGTATTTTAATGAACTTTATTTCAATTTTGAACACAGTCTGGCCCCACCATTGTCCACGTGTCCTTCCTTCGTGATGACTTGATGAGTATCCTGTGATCAAAACTTGCCAGAGCCAAAGCGTCAGCTGTCAGATCAAAATCAACATGCTTGGTAGATGAAAAATATAAAAGGATGTCGGGAACAGTTGACTTAGGAAAAATGAATGCCACCCAACTAGGATTTAGGAAAAAAAATGAACCCCCTCGATGATGAGATAAAACACATGACTTAAGTTCTTTAAGTGGCAACAAAAGTAACGATGAAATATAACAATCCTTTGAGGGTTTATGGTTTTTTCCTAAAACAAACAAGGGTTTAAGACTAGAGACCTAATAATACACTAGAACCAAGCCTAAAAAAATCAAAAAGACACCAAGAGGTCACCATTGAAGCAATATTTTTTTTTAGTCCTCATAGTGGATCTAACTGGGGAAGATTGAACTCAAGTTCAACTCTAGATTCTAGAAACTCAGGGACAAACAGACCACCTAGAGGAAAAGAAGCTAACCTACTGCAGCAACTAAAAAGAATAGAAGGAAAAAATACTACAACAAGAAAAGATCTCCATCTCTACAACTTTGTTGAATTATTTGAAGGAGTCAAACTAGGCTTGACATCTTAAAGCCATCACAAATTGTCTAATCCATCTTGCCTCTATCATAAACATTTTTTTCTGCTCCCTGCATTAGAAGCAAGCTAAAAAAGAACTTCCATCTGTCTAACCAGACCTACTAACATTTTACATTAGCTCAACATTCAAAATACCACAAGTATGTTCACCATTTGAGCCTTTATGAAAATTAGGAAGACAATGAAAATGTAAATTATGTGGCATATACATGTTGCATTCATTAGATATAAAGAAATAAATCCCAATTTAATATTCATCATTTTCTAACTCAATACCACATCTTGGAGAAACAACATCCAATTGAGAAAAGCACTCATATTTTGTCATACAGTTGGTATCATTTATAATATCTTCTTCAAAGGAAAAAAAATCAAAATCTAAATAGGATGAATGTTCATCATCATCATCACAACATGAAGACTTCACATCATGATCCTTATTCTCCTCTATGAGGGAGCAATCTTGTATCATGTCAGTTATTTGCATACAAGTAGAAGATCTCCCTAAATAACTCACTTGTAAAACATCAACATTATAGAAACCACAATCCTGTTTGTGGGAGACAAAGAGAACACATCAATACATCCATCATGAACATGCATAACTTGTACAATGCCAGGACCATCCTGCAATGGTTTAATGAGATTTTTAGAATCTGAAACCAATTCAAAATCCACACAATAATCCCAATCAATACTCAATGAAATATCAGGAACATCTTCATCCCTTGAAAGTGAAAGAACATTGATTCTTTCATGATCTGATAGATCATATTCAATCGTATTGTAGCCAAATGATATAGAATCACAATAAGAATCAGAAATACACAAGTCAAAATCAGGCCCTCTTGACTCGTATTCTTTGTCAAACTGAATATGTGTTGGGTGTGAGAACTCATAGCTATCCCTCCCTGAATATCTAAGATATTCACAAGTTAGAAAATCTGAAATTTGTTCATTATGAAGTGAACCATTGTCATCATCTTCACCCACTTATGATATGTAATCACAAGAAACATATTCACTCATGCAATCATTATCCTCTTGCTGACCAAAAACATCCTCTGCCTCATGTTGAGAAGGAGCATCACTTTCAGGATTATAAGAGAGAGCATCCACAATGGATGTAGCTCCTTCAAAGTTTCCATTATTATCAACACCAATATCACTAGGGGGTAAAAGCACAATAATCTGTCACCCTTTTACAAAGGAAAAGGATGACAAAATCAAAGTTGTTCAGCTTCAATAGTATAAAAGTGACATTTATGTTTGGAATTTGAAGATGATGTAAACTAAAAAAATGTTTTAAAATGGATGAATTTTATGATTAGTATTTTTAATATTTTTTTTGAATAAGTTTTGATTTTTTTTTTAATGTTTAAAGATGATTTTTCAGTTGCAGAAACATGCTGAAAATTAGGGGTCTAGTTCCCGCCAAAACATTATATGTAAATAAACATTTTTTCCCCTAATTTCAA
>MU226848.1:1047554-1063660 GCA_018584345.1 Thuja plicata
TTTCTCTTTTATAACAATTCAAATTCCAACTCACCTGAAATCAACAGTTTTCATCTCCCGCCATATTTTTCATAACAAATATATCCCAATCAAAAAAAGGAATATATATTCTTGAAGAGGAATCTCTTTTCTAGTGCACCATATGTTTTTCAAATTTATTTAATATGTTTTACTATTTTTTTCTTTCTCCGAATCAACATCTCCTTGACTGTTAAAATACCTACTTGCTTTTTTAATTATAATAGACTATGTATAATTAAAACCCTATAAAATCTATAAGAGATATTCTTGACTCTGATCTCTACAAAAGGGTATTTTTGTATTTTAAAAAAAATGTCATTAAAAAGTCTTATAGTTATTGAAACATCACTTTTCTAAAATAATTTTATTTCTACGGTAATTGGCCTCAAAGTGGTATAAAACATGCATTTAATAGACATTTCCAATTGGAAAACTAAAAAACCTTATCTAACTTAACTATAATGAATCTAGCTAGACCATATGTTTGGCCAAAATTAATTTTTAGTTAGAAACACTAAAATTCAGCTGTGCTGATAAGTTGTCCTAAAAGGTGACAGATTATTGTGCTTTTACCCTAGGTACATCATGTTTAATCTCAAAATCAAGATCTTTCTCATTATTTATCCAATTCTTAATTTGCACATAATGCTCTTCCCTTAAGGAGGCTGGCCAATGGGTTGATTCAGGAAAACAAAGTTCCAAAAACAAACCCAATGAAAGTAGACTCTTGAAACACAACATCCCCTGGAAGCTCAACATATGCATCACAAAACCTCTCATAAAAAAAAGTTATTGATACATCCCTTCTCCTTCCCTCTATTTTTCTTATAAGCAATATGAAATTCCTTTGGATTCCTTGGTGTAATAATGCAAGATCCCTATCCATTTCCCACATTTCAAATAGTGCAATACTTCCATATGATTTTGCAAAATGCAACTCAAACTTGAAGTATGCAAACTTCTATTCACACCTTTTTCCTTCTCTTAGTGCTTAACCACTCAATAAGGAAACATTTACAACTTTGACAAAAAAATACCTAGATGCATTGGAGTAGCTGAAAAAATACTTTATCTAAAGTCACCTTCACATCACCCTTTCAAACTTTGGTAGATTCACCACCTCTTTGCAGAGGAAAATATTTGAATCAGTTGACAGCTCTTTCCCAACTCTAACATTATTTAAATCAAAAAAATCACAACACATCCTTTATAGGGTCTCATAAAAATTCCTCTCTTGACTATGCTTATAGTTACAAGAGTCCAAATATCTGCTTCATCTTCATTGCATGTCCACCTCTTTCTTTGTAGCCTTTCTTCAATCATGCACACTAGTGCAAATCAGAGGACTTAGAGTCGCCAATCACCACATGTGAGATAATATATGTAGATCTTTTAGAACTTTGACTTTCATACACTTTGCAATGACAAACAGAATAGATTTGACTCACTTTATGAATCATGAGGAATATTTTCTTTGTCGAACATGACTCTATAACTGACTCCCCAGTAGAGTTGCCATTTTGTTGGTGAATCGAATGGGTAAAGGATATGAATAATAGAATAGAACACCATATATATTCCTTTAAAGGTTTAACAAGAATTTTACTTCTCTGTTCCCTAGTGGAGTTGTCATTTTTTTGGTGACTCTGATGGGTAAAGGATATGAACAATAGAACACCAAAGATTCCTTTAAGGGTTTAACAAGAATTTTACTTCTTTGTTTCCGAGAAGAGTCACCATTATTTTGGTGTTTGAAAATGTTTATGCTTTAAAAGCCACCAATATACCTTAAGACTGATGTTAGGAGTGGTTAATTCCAAGTATGAAAGATCTTCAAGGTAACTGGACTAAGTATAGGGACAAGACTTCCCTTTTCATTGCTGGCTCTATTAGACCAAGGTGGCTACGCCTAATCTAGATAGATATTTAACTCTTCACAACTCGTTATTACTCTGGATTATAACAACAAATAATGGTAAGATTACTAAATACTAACTAGACATTCAATGACTCTATTACCATGAAGGACATACAAGCAATATGCATAAGAATATGAAAAGACTTATTAATGGTTTTGATGTAAATTTCCAAAATATAGCCAAACCAAATCATGCATATGTCAGAAAACAAATATACTGGTTCTTGATCAGTGCCTTATCCATCGGGAAATAATTAAATGTAAATACTGAAAATAGAAGCTAACCTATTGGAAAAGACTCATAGCCATAAACACAAGAAACTTAGACCATAAACTTCTTATAAGATCCATCTATAGATACACCAAATGAATCTATGTTATAGGGTAAAAGTGCGGAGCTCTGTCACACTTGAGGACCATTTTCATAGTAAACAGTTTCAGCTAGAATATTTTTGGCCATACATGTGTGGCACAAATGTGGTGTCGATGTGAAAAATTAGTTCCAACCGAAACAGGTTCGGCCAGACTAGTTCTGGCCAAAAATTCATGAGTAAATATAAGCCAACTATGTTCTATCGATGCAGAATTGGCACATATTTATAAAGGGGGTTTAAGACGGAACAAGTTCAGCTGAACCAGTTACGACCGAGACTATCTATGTCGCATCCTATGTGGCAGCCAAATAGGCAAAAATTTCAAAATTACAGAACCTCTCACTTAGACAATTGATTTCTTCATCAAAACTCAACCATTTTTAAATTCTAAAAATACCCTTTTATAGAGATTAGAGTCTAGATTATGGTCATATAAGTTTTATTGTGATTTGATTACATATAATATATTATAAGTTGAAAAAAATTTAAGTAGGTATTTTAACATTGAAGAACATGCTCGTTCAAAACAAAGAAAAAAAGGGAAATCATTTTGGAAAATTTTAAAACTTATATTTAACACTAGAGGAGAGAGTCCTCTTCAAGAATATATAATTTGTTTTGTATTTGGTATATATTTGCTAGGGAAAATTAGGCAGGAGACAAAATTTGTTAATTTCAGGTAACTTTGACTTTGAATACTTATAACAGACAATATATATACCAAAAACCAATATTTCTTTTTTTTATACTAGTTGTACATGTCATCTAAAACATATTCTGAAATCAGAGTAAAACAAGATTATTTACATATATTTTGTTGGTGGGAACTAGACCCTTAATTTTCAGCATTTTTTAGGAATTAAAAAATGGACTTCAAAAATTAAAAAACTGTCAATTATTATTCAAAAAAATTTAAAAAAATTATAGGCATAAACTACATCCAATTTTACACATTTCATTAGTTTACATTATTTTCAAATTCTAAACACAAATGCCACTTTTATGTCGTTAAAGTTTAACAGTTTTGCATGTCGTAGTCCTCTTCCTTTGTAAAAGTGTGACACATGTTTGTACTTTTACCCTATACCCAAAGCATATTTAATTTGATCCTAGATCAAAATTAAGGAATAGAACATATACACAAAGAAATTCTATGTAATGAAATTGAAGATCCAAAACTCATAAGGTGAACACCAAGGAGAGACCTGAAACTGAGAAATAATTATATTAAGTATGATGAGTCATACTTCTGTATTAATATGACTAAATAAAAACACCATTCAATAATATGAAAGAGATCAAAATAACTTTCTATCTATTTTGAATACAGTCTAACATAAATCTACTACATCGCTTGAACAAAAACTCTTGAACCAACGCTTTGGGGCAAAACATTTTGGAACCCTTTACACCGACAAAAGAAAGATACTTATAAGAGAAGTAAACCCTAGGAGAGGGTTATCTCACAACTATCCATCTCATAAATTTATGGAGTCTTTATTCTCTGACTGATCTTTCTCTAAAAGATCAAGAAAAGATCTAATTTAATGCACCATCGACCAATCATAATGGTAGAATAGCCATGTCACGGGAAAAGAATTTCCCCAAAAAGAACGTAGACAAGAAATCCATACCATCCCCATACAACATTTAATGCATCAAGCAACACAAGAATATCCTCAGCCAGTAATAGATGCCATTAATATCAAGCCAAGGATATCGGATTGCTTAAATATTTCATTCTTTTGTTGATTGGCTAATTTTTTGGCCATTTGATATATTGATAGAGAGTTTATGTGCTACATTTTTGGTGGGCCCTAGTTGTTTTGTTGGGTGTGAAAAGAAAAAGGAAGGAAGAATATTTGACATGATATAACATGATATAGATTGTTAGATTTAACACCTCAAAAAGGTTGCACCATTTAATTGAACATGAATAATTAACCTCGCCAGTGTGGCATATGAAAGAAGTAATGGAAAATTTTTAAAGGATACTTGGAAGCATTGTATTTCACCAAAATATTATGTATTCTAGTGTGGTTTTGGAATTTCATAATTGGTTGAACCAAAAATAGAAACTCATGCAACATAGAGTGAAGTTAAGGAATCTCATGCATTTCATCTTTTAGAATTTCATGTCTTATATTTATCTATATCTTTTGATAACAATGATCTATGTTGATATGTAAATAGTTCATGCATCATTATAATTTGAATTAAAAAACCATGCAAGTCATTGATAACTAATATAAAATAATTGTATTAAGATACCACATAGGGTAAAGTCTTTGACAATAATAGTGTACAATAAGGAAAATGGGGGAGAAATGCAACATAAAATACACTAAGTGAATTCTTCCCCATTTCATGAATTGCACACTAGGAAGGAAGAATATCTCAAATAGGCTCAAGAGGTGACTCAAGCACTAATTAGAAATATGGTTTGTAATTCACTAAAGAGGTAATTGAAATGGAATGGGAATGATTAGGTAATGTAATTGATCTATTAGAAAAGTCACTAAAAAAGATGATTAAAACAAACTGATAAAAACTGATATCAAGTTGAAACTGACGGAAATGAAAACCAGAAGACAGAACTGACTCGACCTAGAAATTTTAGTGAAAAATGGCAGGAACAAAGAAAAATTCGATGTGCTCTCAGGAATAGAGAGAGAGCCTATATGTTCTGAACACTTTTGGATGAAATTTTCATGGGATTTGCAACTATTCCTATACTGCCTAGAAAAGTTTTGACATCTCTGTAACTTGTCCTTGCACACAGAGAAAATAGGGAAAAAGGTTGGGAAAAGGGGTTTTCCTTGGTCAAACCCCTATTTAGGAATCAACGTTGAAATATAATATAAATTACATAAAGGAAATAATGGAAAAGGAAAATTGCATAATTACCTTGCATAAACCCTCATGAACAGATATAGTAATCATTCAAATCCATGAAGATGCCTGAATGTTCTTGGAATCCAAAGAGTTGACCTTGGGATTTAATTTAGGATCAAGGATTCCCTCACAAATACATAGATCTATGATTACCACTCCAAGATCTAGAATGTAGATATGCTTTTTAACCACATGTATATATGCTTGATGATCACTTGCAAAGAAGGAGAGAGAAAGAAAGCTGAATGAATCTTCTTTCTTGATTGAGAATTCCTCTAGTTGGCCGTCACAGGAGAGAAAATTGCATGAATTAGAGAAAATTTCCCTTGGTTTGATGGATCTTGAAAAAATGGAGACTTGGAGATCTTGTATTGGATACTTGCCTTCAAATCTTGATTCCAAATCTCCAATTGCTCTTGCTTGCTTGAAATCTTGATCACTTGATTGCCAAAATGCTTGCACTTTATTGAATTATGAAAACTAAGGAGATAAGAGGTTCTTTTATCCAAAATCCTTAGATTCAGGATTCAAATAAGTTCCAAGCTGACCAGAATTGAAAACCTCAGAAGACCCTGACATTAGGCTCTGGATGAAATCTAGGCCCAAATCCCTAGGAACATATTTCCATTGATGATGTGTTCCAGGAAAAATTAGCTCGAACTTCACTGGGACATTGGGGATGGTGCTTAAGTGTGGGAAAAGAAGAATCAGGTCATAGGGATCAAGCATAACGGTCATTTGGACCTCAAAAACATCAAAATGGGGCCTAATAGGTCCTAGAGACATCCAGTTATGGGTGCTAACCTTTTAGGACTATACATTTAACCCTTACTTTAGCATGAGTATAAGACAAGATCATGCTCATGCTAAAGGAGATAAATGCTTAAGAACAATCCTATCAAGGTCAAGGAGACAAAGAAAAATCAGTCCCCCAAGTGAATCAAGTCTTCATCAAATCCAAAACCAAGATAAGAGAGGCATTACTTGAAAGGAGAAAGAGAAAAGAGAAAGGAGTGTGATCACAACCTAGTAAGCGATTTCCTTACTATGGATCACACAAAGGGAAGCATTGAAAAAGATGACATTGAAGGTATAGCAAGTTGTGTTATGCTAGTCAACCCATAAAAATGATCAGTCCTTAAGGAAATCATTGTCTTCATCAAGGGATCCGACAAGAGAATGATCAGGCTTAAGGAAAGCATTTGGCTCCATAGGGATCAAGAAAGTGATCAGGTCTAAGGAAAGAATTGTCTCCTTAGGGATCAACAAAAATGATCAGGCCTAAGGAAAGCATTGTCTTCTTTGGCATCAAATAAGGGGGATTGGTCCTTAAGGAAAGCTTTGTTTCCGTTAAGGGATCCACAAGGGATATTGAATTGAATCATTATGTAAGTATGTGCAAAATGTGAATTAAAATAGAGCGGAGTGTATGCATATTAGTAATAATTGAGAGGGGGGGGGGGGGAATTAGTGGCCTCAAANGTAATAATTGAGAGGGGGGGGGGGTGAATTAGTGGCCTCAAAAAATTAATCCTTAAATCAACCCTTCAAACTTAGTACCAAAAAATTATACCTCTAGTTATCTTTAGTCCTGTAAGATGAATGCCTTGAAATACTTATATCAAATTACTACTTGTTAGAATGCTTTGAAAAACCTTCTACTGTATGTTTACCAATAAGCAATCTTTCTATTTACCGAAACACAGTAAATAAGTAGTGTATATCGATCAATCCAGATTTACTTATGTGAAATGCAAAATAGTAAAGTAATGACTCATAGACACATGACACATGGATTTTTAACATGAAAACCCTGTTAAGGGAAAAACCACTAGGATCGGTACCCCAAATTTTCACTCTTCTGAAGTGAGCTCGGTTAAGAGCCAACCTTGTTAAAGGTTACAAACACACTGTTAGGTGTGACCTTGTTAGAGGATTTAAATAGATAGTTTGTCACTTAGTATCTGGCATCTAATGCTACCATCCTTGATCAAACACTCACTTGGCTCAATAGGTATCGGGCATATCCAATGCTACTTTGTATGATCAAACTTTTTGATACTTCTTGGGATGTATCTCAATTATAAAAGACTTTTAAGTCCTGCTCGGTTAAGAGACTTGATGCTTCAATGGTTAAACTGAAATAGTAAATTGATCTGTTCACATATACAACTAAAATTTCTGATTTTTAGATCTATTGTAAGTGCATTACCTTTCTGATCAATATTATTAATTCAATACCTTTTCTCCACACTGTTCTGCTCTGTGATGCTGTATCACTGTTCGTTGGTGTCTACAGAATTTAGCTCTTTCCTCAGCTTGATTGATCAAGTCTGAATGAAGAATTTCTTCTCCTTTAGAATCTCTTCAGCATCTATTCTCTTGTCACTCCCCTTATATATAATGAATAAGCTTGTCTCTTATATAGACATGATTTTAGCATTTCTTGGCTTTCTTGATCTTGGTGTGATCCACAATTCTCGCCAATTAGATTTAAAGAAAAACTTCATTTTTATCTCGTAGAGATCTTCTTGCCAACTGGACAAAGCAACTTTAAATCCTTTACTTATCTCCAGCTTTATCTTGTTGATTATAACAATGATAAGTATCAGTTAAGTCTATTTTTATCTCTTGACAGCTAAGCATTTTGTCATTTCTAAACTCTCTGTTCTATCGGTCAATACTTCAGTTAGTCATCAGTGACAACTGACTATTCTGTTAGTGTGAATTCAGTTGTCTTCAGGATCTCCGTGCATCGGGCAACATTGTAAATCTGTCCGTCGGGTTACACTGTGCTTTTCTCGTCAGGTAACACTATGACTTTGCTCATCGGTAATGCTGTACATTTTCTCGTCAGGTAACACTGTGACTTTTCTCTATTACTTTGACCGTTGGTGTGCACTCTGTCAGTGTATATAGTCACTTTGTGAATACTTGACTTATATGCATTACTGATAGCATAGCCTTTGATTCATTGGTTCTCTGAAGTCTTTAGCAATATGTCCATGACCATATAGATTATATCAAGTTGACATTAATGAAAATACAATACATTAACTAATTTAATGTATTGCATTAACTTTCTATGTCTTGGTGATCATCAACTTAACATCTTCAAACATTCAATTAGTTATAGTTCATCAATCTCTCCCTTTGGCATTGATGGAAACACACTACATTATCACACTATATTACTACTAATACAATATGAAATATAATAGTTTAAGTTCATCAAACTACCAATCTTATGTAATCGATACAAATATTTGGTCATCAGTAAGCTTATATGAGCTTTGATTGATTCATGCAGCTTTCTCTCTGTCTTCAATCCCTTCACTGGATAGATTTAGAATCTTCTTCCTCTGATGTGGCGTGTTCTCTTCTTGTGTCAAAATCTCTCCCTTTGACTATTATCTGTTCTTTTGATGTCTCTTGTCAGCAATCTCTTCCTTTGTATGTACTCTCCCTTTCTTGTACATATCTCCCTTTGGATGATGTGATGGATATAATCTATCCTTAATGTGATAATGGATATAATCTCTCCCTTTGACAACAATTCCAAACAAATATTTGATAGTAATGCGAAATAATCCTTTCTATCCATAATATACTCCTTGACTTTCCCAATCCATCAGCAATACAAAAACTATGGTGCTCGGAGTAGATAAATACCTTGCTGTGTATAGATTTATCTTTGAAGTCCATCTCTTTGCTTTCATCAACATGAATGATATTTTGATAATATGTAGGCTAATGCAACCTTCTAGTCATTTTACTGACCAATAGACAAGGATCTGACCCCTAGTCTCTTTCTCAAGTACTCGAATGCATCCTTGGGTAGTGGCTTGTTGAAGATATCAGCTAATTGTTCCTTTGATTGCACATACTCAAGTATCACCTCCTTTGCTTGAACTTGTTCTCTCAAATAATGATACTTGATAGCAATATGCTTTGTCTTAGCATGCATGACTGGATTCTTGGAAATGTTTATTGCACTGGCATTGTCACAGTAGATAATTATTGGTTCAAGAATTTTCATATGCATACCTTCTAGTAAATGTTTGATCCATGCAATATTTGAGCAGTTTACAACAACAAAAACATACTTTGCTTCTGCAGTAGACTAAGAGATGCATCCTTGCTTCTTGCTGATCCATGTGACAAGTCTATCACCCATAAGGAATGCTCCTCCAGTTGTCCTCTTTCGGTCATCAATATTTCCAGCCCTATTAGCATTGGTAAAGACCTTAAGTTCAAATTTGCCTTCTGTTCTATAGCATAAGCCATATTCTTCAGTATTCTTCAGATATCTTAGGATTCTTTTCATAATAGTCATATGTGATTCCCTGGGATTAGAAAAAAATATTGCAACTATTCCTACTGTATGTGCAATATCTGGTCTAGTATGTACAACATACATGAGTTTTCCAATCATTGATCTGTACAATTTCTGATTTACCTCAGGTGACTTGTCCTCCTTTTTCAACTTACATCCAGTTGCCATCGGTGTTCCAACTGGCTTGGAATCTTCCATCTTGAATATTTTTAGCACTTCCTTGATGTATTTGGATTGTGTAATGAAAATACCTTCATTTTTTTGTTAGATCTATAGACCAAGAAAGAACTAGATCTCTCCAAACATAGACATCTTAAACTCTTTATTAATTACATTTGCAAATGATTTTCATAGCATATCATTGCCTCCAAATATGATGTCATCAAAAAATATTTTAGCAATCAAAATGTTAGCATTAGTATCTTCCTTCAAATAAAGATTATTGTTTTCACTAGTTCTTACAAATCCAATACTTATGAGATAGGAATGAAGTCTTTCATACTAGGATTGGGGTTCTTGTTTTAATCCATACAAGGTTTTGTGTAGTCTACATACCATGTTCATCTTTTCTGGATCAACAAACCCTTTTGGTTGTTCAATGTATACCTCTTCTTCAAGTATTCCATTTAGGAATACAGACTTGACATCCATTTGGTATACCTTGAATCCTTTACATGCATCATAAGAAAGTAATATTCTCACTCCTTCTAGCCTAGCAATGGGTGCAAAGGTTTCTCCATAGTCAATCCCTTCTTCTTGTGCATACCCCTTGCATACTAGTCTTGCTTTTTTTTTGGTGAATTCTCGATTCTCATTCAGTTTATTCCTAAATATCCATTTTATACCGATGACATTCTTGTCATATGGTCTCTGTACAAGTGTCCATGTCTTTTTTTTCTCAATCTGCTCAATTTTCTCATTCATAGAACTAATCCATTCATTAATATCAAGTCCAGCATTGGCAGATTTTGGCTCAAAATCACAAATAAGACATCTTGTGTTTAGAGACTTACTTCTCATTCTCATACCAGCCTTCTTGTCTCCTATGATCTATTTTTGTGGATGGTTACTTCTAACATATCTGGCAAGTACAGGTTCAATTGTTTGTCTATCATCTTGATCATCATTTTGTTCTTCATTCTGATCTCCATCACTTGGTACATAATCTTGAGCAATATCCCAATTTTCAATATTTGCAGCCTGATGCTCAGGTGCAATAATCTATTGCTTGGGAGCTATACATTGTTTCTCGGGTAGAGTGTCAGGTTCTTCATTGTAAACAAACCTCTTGTAGTCCTCTGGTTCTTTTGTGCTTTCCTTTTCATTCTTCTCTACAAATTCATCTATCTTTACATTTCCACTTTCAACAATTTTGTTAGAGGCTTTATTGAGACATTTATAAGCCTTGCTCTTGGTGGAATACCCTAGAAAGATTCCTTCATCACTTTTGGAGTCAATATTTCAATTTCTATCATCTTTTAAGATATAACATTGACTACCAAAATTTTTGAAGTAACTTACATTGGGTGTGTAACCATACCATAGCTCATAGGTGTCTTCTTGGCGTCTTTCTTTAATTGTACTCTGTTCAATGTGTAAACAACAGTACTGACAACTTCCCTTTAAAAGATTTGGGTGATTCCTTTCTCTATCATCAGTGACCTTGCACAATCAACAATGGATCTGTTCCTTCTTTTAGCAATTCCATTTTACTGTGGTGTTCTCGGTGTAGAGACCTGTCTTTTGATTCCATTCTCATTACAAAAGTTAGTGAATACATCTGAAATAAATTCCCCCACTCTATCTGATCTTAACCATTTCAATTCTTTACCACTTTTTTTTTCTACCATTACTTTGTACCATTTAAACATCTTGAATGCTTCAGATTTATCTTTTAGAAACATAACTGTCATCATTCTAGAGTAATCATCAACAAAGAGAATAAAATATCTTTCACCATAGTAACTCTTTGTCCTCATGTGTCCACATAGATCAGTATGGAATAATTCTAGAATGACATCAGATGTATGGGTTTTGCTTTTGAAACTAGACTTTGTCATCTTACCTTTTTGACAATTTTTGCACATGATTGTTACCCTAATTTACAACATGCATCATATAACCACAAATAGGAAAAAATTGCATTTTTAGAAGAGTCCAATTAATACTATCCTTCAGATATTATTAATCAACATTTTGTCATTACATTCATTGTCAAAAGTTATCATTTGTACTCTAAGAATTGATCACATTTCAGAATTTCAAATTGATAATTGATCAATTACATTGTGCATTCAAACAGAATGTAATATACAAGTGTCCTTTCATATTTCTTTGCATATCAAGTAAATAGTACATTGCAGAATAGAAAGCATGACAGAAGTATGGAGTAGGGGTCCCATGCATTGCCTTGTGGTTGAGTTTCTTGCTGGTAGTCTGTCAAGTCCTAGGTCTCCATGGTCCATGTCTTCATCTGCATTTAGGTCTTTTAAGGTTCAACCTGCATCATGAGAGAAAAAGGGAGTGTTAGATCCAGTTGGATCTAAGCAATACATAGAACACAAACTTCATACAATCAATGTTTCTAATTTCGCATATCAATCTGATGGAATCAATGTAACAAGAAAACATGTATCCGCAATATCTGAAACATAGTATTAAAGGGACTTGTTCTAAACATGAAACCTTTTTCTATTTATAGTCACTTTGATGCATGTTGTTCTTGCTTTTATAAATCAGATATCTGAATGAAAGGGATTAAGTATTCCTGTCCGAGAAACCTTTTTTAGAATTTGATCAACCTATTAATTCAACAAATGCAAATAAATCAACCAATATTCATGAATGAGTGTCATCTTGGATGGTACTCACCCACAAACATTAGTTGAGTCATTTTATCTGCTGACCTAACATATCGATTAATGATATGTGTGTGCAAATAGGTGGATGTGCAATTGAATGCAGAGAAAAAAGAAAGGAAATACAATGGATGTCACGAGCCTGTGCTCAAACTTCACATGAGCCATTATATGCAAGAAAGATTGTTGACATCTCAGGAGGTTTCTCTTCACATGCATAAAGCGGGAAAAAATGCAAATGCATGAAAGAATATAGGTGATGCTACAGGAGACACATGAGCAGAGAAAGATCCTTATTACACTAAAATGTAGAATTGAAAGAATGTGAGGTTCACTGTTATTATACAAGTGAGAAATAACAAGAGATGCTATTACAGTAAGTATATCAAATGCAGAAAAGGTACAAGAGTTCATTTTGAAGATCCATTTTGAAACCACATGCCTAGTGATTGATCATATTTTCTATGTTATGAGAAGACAGTTGCATTATGGATAGAACACCAGAGATTATCCATCCAAAGAGTTCAAAAGATGCTGTGATAATTCATGACTTCAAAGGAATACAGTTTCATGCCCTCAATAAAAGCTTCAAGAGATATATGTATGTAGGGTATTTAAATAAATGTATCTTATACTGTTGTGCTGAGATATAATGTAAATTCATGCTAACAGTGCAGGGTATACATTCATGATGATGAGACATACATATTTTAGGGTTTCATTATGAGTATGGCCCATGGGAGTCACAAGACCATGCTCGAATCCCATGGGTAGTATCTTATATTCATTTTAAAAGGACCAGTGTATTTTTGCACTAAGAGGAATAAACATTTTTAGAATGTTTTAAACATGTTGTGTTTTCATTTTTTTGTCTGTTTATGCTCATGGTTTTATTAGTAAAGCTAAATGATTAAATGTTGTAAGCATACTGGAAAAAGGATATTATGTTTTCTTTTCAGATAGAACAAAGAATGGTGTCAGCTTGGACAAGAGAAACATGTTTTATGTTTACTGCAGTGTTGTATGTTTGAGGAAATTAAGTGTTATGCTTGTAAGCATAAAAGACAATCATGAAGGAAGCCGCGTTTTAGTTTAAATCAAGATATTGACAAACTTGCACACATGCAAGTTTACTTATAGATTGTCAACAAAATGCCATATGGGTATTCTGGTTAAGTGACAGCAGAGCAACAAAGTGACAGCAAAGCCTAACATCAAGTAGTGTTTCATGCTACAATGAAGGGTTCAAAACCCCAAGTTTAAAGCACAAAAAGAAACCCCATTGATTTTGCAAAAAGATTTATCGACATTCCCTCAACAATGTTTTTACTTCACATTAAAATTGCAGTAAACAAAAGTGCAAGATTACTTATCTGGAGAAGCCAAGTGTCATGGGTTACAACAGAGGAGATGAAGCCTGAATTTGTAAAATAGAAAAAATCAACAGAGAAAGCTATGTCCTCTTCAAGTGCAAGTTCATCATAAACTGGGAATGAGTCTGAAGCTATGGATAAGAAGCCTAGTTTCAACTTTGAGTTCTATGGACCCCTCTACACCTCTCAACTACGGACCAGATTCACTCCAAGTTTACAGTGGGTGAATCTTCTGAAGACCCAGTCCAAAAAAAAGATGCAGTGCCATCATAGCTTCTAAAAATCTAAAAGCCCAAGCTCTGTGAGCTACTCTATAGATGTTTCACATATTGGAGGCCATGGGTGATGAACTCGCAGTTGATAGAGCCCGAGTTTTGAATCCTCAGTTCAAAGTCGAATCTCATGGATAGCTCGACACCTCTTGATCACAGCTTAAATCCATTCCAAACTTGCAATGGTTGTTCAAACCATTGAATTCAAAACCCCAAGTTCAAAGCATACATGGTGGTGCCATTTGTTATGGCATTTAAACTCTCCAAGTCTGCGCTGTTTTGACACATCTCGAGTTGGAGTTTGCTCATTGTTAAAACCTAAGTTTGAGCAAAAGAGAAACTGGAAAACTCCAGCAATATTGAAGAAAAAAACCAACAGAAGATGCCATGTGTTATGGTGAAGTAAAATATAGTCTCTTTTTCCCCATAAAGCTCAAGAATCCCAAGCTTCTTCATAGAATGTAAGAAGATACATTGCCAATAATCATGGTTTTTAGAGTCAATATGGCAGCGCCGCAGAGAGAGAAAAACCTTAAGATGCAAATGAAACTAATAAACAATATGCATTATGTTTTACCCAAGTTTGAAGTCCACTGATAAGTGAAGTAAATGCTATGATAGTTGCTAGTCTATCGACATTATCTCCTTAGTGCCATGATGGTAGCTTTTGTGCCACGAGATACAACAAACTATCTTCTCAATAGTAGTGGTCATGTCGATGGTGGATTGTAGTCAAGCAACAAGCTGTAGTTACATCAAGTGCTCTAGTATGGTGTCAATAGAGTTAGGGTTTTCCATGGTTTAGGGTTATGTTGGGGTTATATGCCTTTGGAGGTTATGTTTTCAGGTTTGGGCATGGTGATGGTTATGTAATAAAGTTGGTAGTATGTATAGAAAGATGTATTTTTTAAATCTACCAACTTTAGGGGAACGAGACTTAGGGCTTGATTTAGGGAACTTGTTAGGCCATATAGCTTAGTAATTTTCTATTATGGAGGACTTTTGGGGGGAAATATTTTCAAAAAATTAAGCCATGTGGGCTATATAGTGGATCCTTGGATTCATGTTTAGGGATCCAAGATTGTAGAGAGAAGAGATTTTAGTGAGCTTCTTGTTCCTATAGCTATCTGTTTTATGTTTTTTATCCATTGTTGGTTAATGTTTTTGATATCGATTTTGTGCAAGAGGATGCTTCTATTCAATTCCATTTGAGATTCATTCATGTAACTGCATACAAATTTTGAAAAGAATATAGTTGCCCCATTTTTCATACATCTTGTGGTGATCATATGCTCAATCCTATTCAATTTTTTGCATTCAAGTGTAATACATCTGTAGCATGGATTAGTGAAGTGTATCGTTTCCTATTCTAGATTACAGAATATAAGCCTTTTGCAGAATATTTATGTTGTTGATAGTAAGATTGCTAGTTGTGGTTAAACCCTAGTAGTGACCTTCTAATTAGCCTATGTATTGGATAGTGAGTGATATTGCAGAGATCATTAGGGTATGATAAGTGAGTGTCATTTTAAAGCTTTGAGAGATCTAAATCTATTTGGTGTATTACCTTTTGAAGTTTTATTCATGCAATTTTAGTTAGAGTTTCTCTATTTCCCTCCGAAAATTAGGAGAAGATAGTATAAAATTGATACCCAAATTCAATAGGAACCGGCCTAGAATCCAAAGACTCCTTCTCAAACATTGTCTACCCACAGCTAGAGAAGGTTTCCATTATTAGGATGGAATTGTCATGCAGCCCTAATGCCTGAGTTGGGGTGACAATTCTAAACCTCAACAATTTTTGGCATGGCCGGTGGGACCAGGAACTGCTTCTCAGTTCTGATCTACTAGTTCTATGGTTTCTTTTAATTTTAGTTATAGCTCTTAGTGTGGATTTTAATGAGTAGAACTCCAACAAGATCAAACAAGAATGGATTTGTGTATCAGGAATTACAGTCAAGAAGAAGGGGAGGAAGATCATCCAGAGGTGGAAGAACATCACAAGATCCAAGAGGTACTATATTGAATTCAAATTTCTCATCATTTGATAACCCCATTT
>MU226848.1:1077635-1088446 GCA_018584345.1 Thuja plicata
ATATATATATATATATATATATATATATATATATATGTATGAAATGTTATCATTCCCTAAAGGTAGCAGAACTACAAAACACAATGGAAGAATGTCACGCAAGATTCTTTTTGGGCCAGCATCACAGAGACCAATAAGAATACATAGCTAACATTTTGCATTATCCCCAATCAGACAACATAAATCCACATTTACAAATAGTGGCACATACACGACATAACATGTAACAACATATAGAATAAGTGAGATACAAATAGAATAATATTTATGACATTTCAATTCCTTTATCAACTTGCGCCAACAGAGCAACATGGGTCATTTAAATTAATATAACAAAACATATAACAAGCAACACATCATGGGGGAAACACATCACTCCAAATAAGAAAACACACAAAATCCATTGCATAAGAGGAGCTAGTCAAGAATATTGCCTTCCCCCCATCTTGGTCTATAGTATTTAGGGAAGGTAGGAAAATCGCAAGAGGAGAAACATCAAGCATGATAGATGTAACAATAGCCAGTACGAACAAGGACCATGCTGTGAAGATGGGTCACTTTGCTCGTCACTGGGATTAAAATATAACTTTTGTGAAAACATAGCTAGTAAATAATGATTAACATTAATAAGATCAAACATATCATTTTTAGCTACATTAGGAACATCGAAAGAATCATCATTGCGAGTATCGACTTCATCCAAATTAATTGTAATAGAATCCAAGATACAAATAACATTTTTCATGTTTGTTCAATTTGATATTTTTCAACGTAACTTCCTCCTTTGGTTCAAGCATAGGTTTGTCAAAGGGAATCAAAGGATCAATAGGTGTTTTAGGTGAAGGGATGTTTTGGGAAGCCTACTGATGGGCTTTAGCACAACATTTATAGTGGCAGTCATGAGCATGATGATTGTGTTTAGTTTTTCTAAAAATTGGGTTTGGTCCAGGATCAATTTGTTAGAATATGTAAAAAAGTGTTGGCATTGGTTGTAATTGATGTCAAAAACTCCATACCAACACTTTGGCAATCTCAGATGGTTGTTGGCAGTTTTGGTTATGTACCTGTTGATTATCAGTTATGAAATAGAACTTTTGGTTATACTAAGGATACACATTTTTTTGGTGTTCCTAGTATTCATTGGAAGTGTACATTATCCTACTAATGATCTATTTGTTTTTGTGCACTGACATGCTTTTGGTGTTCTGTTTCACATTGGCTATTCTATCGATTTATGGTGCTTGCGTGGGGTACATAGTTTCTATAGGTATCTAGATATTTTTTTATTAGGATAAAAAAGCTATCTAGACAGTTGTACAAGTTCATCAGATGTTTTTGGTGTTTTTGCCACAACATACTATGGAAATCTTTCATTTGGTGGTAACAATTATCTTATGTCTTCATCTTTTGGTTTCTGTTGTGGCATTTAGATGGCTTCGGTAAAATGAATTGTAATACCTTAAGCCCAACCCATCTGTAGTAGCATGTAGTTAGTCTTATGTATGTCCTAGATTTAGGACCGATGCTATGTATTACATCAAATTATAATCTTATCAACATTGAGATTGTCACATGTTTGAATCTAACATATGTAAGATCATATACTAATATAAATAAAGAAGAAATTTGTTATGCAAGTGTGAAAGTGAAACAGTTGGTGTGGCAGTAAGTGGTTGTTGTGGGTTGTATGTGAAGTGAATACAAATATACACGAAGGAGATCCATGTTCATGTAGAGAAGTCAATTGATCTTAGTGGCGGATTCTATCTCTTCTCATATCTTCCAGCAGTAAGCCTTTGTGTATCGGTAGTGAGCCTGTGGATCAGCAGTGAGCCTGTATATTGGTAATGAGCCTTAATATTCTGACAGTGAGCCTCATTGTTCCTGCAGTGAGCAATACCAAAAGTGATACATTATAAAAATTACCATACCAGTGTCACCTTAAGAGATGTTTTACATTTCATGAGAATTAGATTCTCTGTGTTTTTTCCCATCTTGGGTTTCCATGTAAAAATCCTGGTGTTCTCTATGTTCTTAATGCTTACATTTTATGTTGATATTTTATGTGCTTAAGTGATAAATATAATTATGTTAATACTATTGTTTATGAGTGACTGATAAAAGAAAAAAATTATTAGTTGGGTGGGACTAACTGATTCACCCCCCTCTCAGTTATTTGGCATGTTCAACACAATTAGCATAAGGTCCATTTATTATTTAGGGGGAAGAATGGGAGGAACCTCACTAGGTTGAGAGATAACATCACCAAAAATATTATAAGATATAGAAGGTGGAACTAAAGCATATATAGGAGGTGTAGGAAGAAGTCCACATCTAGGAAAATGGGATGTAACATCCTGAGGTTTTTTAAGTTCACAAATATTTTGGATTTTGTAGGCTTGATATGATCAAGGAAGAGGTTATCATGATGGGGTTAAGCTGGTTGAGACATAGAAGGCCAAAAGAAATCAAGTTCAAAAAAATCTCGAGGAACTGAAGGATGATATAGGTTATGGTTAACAATCATGATTTCTCTATTATGAGGAAATTTCAAATATCTATGAATATGAGAGTGTTGGTTTGTGGTGACTGATCAGGAAAGTAATGTACACTTTTCTGCAATTCATGGGATTGACTTGTCAGCCATTTCCATAGGTTGACTTGTTAAGAAATCCCCTAGGTTGACCCATAAAGAAAGTTTTAAGGTTAGGGTTTTCCTATAAGAAAAATTATGTTAGGGTTATGTCTTGTTAGAGTGAAGAAGTATTGTAGCATTTGCAATGGTTTTGAGTTGCAAGGGATGTCTATTTGTAATCAGTTGAAATTACTGGATAATAATATTGGAATCTCTATTTGGTGGACATAGCCCAAGTTTGGGTGAACCACACTAAATCTGTGTCTTCTTGTTCTACTTTTGTGTGCTTTATTCCCTTGCATTATTGGTTGTATTTGCATGTAACTATTAGATTTCGATCTACTAATCCTAACAAGTGGTATCAGAGCAGGTTGTATTTAGTTATCCTCTACAAGAAAGTCTCACAGTTGAGTAGGAGTAATGGAAGATGAGGGTAAGTTGAAGGTTGAGAAGTTTAAAGGAAAAAAATTTCAGTTATGGAAAATGTAGATGTAGGACTCTCTATCAGAAGGATTTATGGTGGCCATTGGGAGGAAGAAGAAAGAAATTCACAGCTATGTCTCAAGAGGATTGGGATATTTTGGATAGAAAGGCACTTGGGAGTATTCATTTATGCCTGGTAAAATCAATGGAATTTAATATTACAAAAGCAAAGACAACTAAAGATTTGATGGAAACTATTGACGAGACTTTGTGACCGGTCTGCCAACAGATGTAAGTTGTCACTAGTTACCGGGGTACCGGCCAACTTCGCCTATAAAGGGATCTTGGAGAATAAATTATCCTAGCCTTCAAGCACCTGAGAGTCGGGTCTCGACAATGTGGGGAGCTCATTTGGACAAGTGACTATTTTGTTTGAGGGGGATAGCTGGTTTTTCTTAGCTCGTCTTCTCCGGGGATTTTGGTAAGTTGGGGTTTCCTGCAAGCACTTGGGTTATCAAACAAACTTCAAAAAATATGCCAGGGTTAGAGTATATTCATTCTACTTATAGTTATGCAAATATATTTAAAACATCAAACATGATCTAACAAACTATACTAAATACTGAGCATATACAGAACCAATGATTCATACATGTTCAATAGCAAGGGGAAAGAGGTTGTTAATCTACTTAAACATTACAGAAAAGGACATCAGAAACATACAAGACAAAAGAGTATTAACCCAGAGATCAAGATACCAACAACATCATTGTGAGAATCATTCCTTCTTTATTAACAATTTTCCAGCATCACTGGTGTGTACATCAACATCTCCAAGAGAGCATCTATCTACTGAGAACTACTAAGGACTACTGAGCATTGAGCTCTGTAACTACAAGGAAATGAAATGCCAAGTGCTAAAAGTATGGACTGCAAAATCATCAATTTCACCGACCCTTGGAATGAGGTCAGACTTATTATTTATACACAAAGTTGCCCTAAAATTAACCTAATCTAACTGCACACTCAATAATAAAATACCATATCTAGTGGCTGGTACTACCTGCACCACGTTACAACAACCTTGAGAATAGAAGAGGTTTGACAGGTCAGCAGAAGAAGACAAGAAAAGAGAATGGAAGAATCGACCTTGAGAAGAGAGCCAGAGGAAGAAGAGAAGAAATCCGATCTCCTGGGATTCAAGGCGACATGCCTCATCAATGCAAAAGTGGCTTGCTGCCTTCGATGCGCCAGGTGTTTAATGCTGGGGAGGCACCATGCGAAGACCACCTGTCAGAGCCATCCCTCAAGCTAATGTTCCTTGCTAGGGTCACCTACTTTTTGACACCCTTATTAACTATCTGATAATGACTAGTCAGCTTCGGGGAACCTGGACACGGGTCATTAAAAGAATACAAAACTGTGGGATTTGGCACTCTGATATTCGGGAGCTTACACTCAAAGAATAATGAATATGAAAGAATGCACCCTGTTGGTGAAATCTCCAGAATCTAGAGAACCTTATTTCCCTTTACTATTCTTAAATGCCTCCAAAACTTGGTTGATGCCATCCTCATCTATGTCCTTAATGCTCCTCCACCAGCTACAGACAGCTTCAATTTTCTCCTTAACTTCTCTGGCCTCGCTCCAGAATTCATCCACTATTTTTACAGTGTCATGATCCTGGAGCATCATCTTGGACAACCTTGACATCCTTCCACTATTGAAGTCCCCGATAGACTGGTACAGGGACTCCATTAGCTCACCTATAATACCCACCCCTAGGTTGCTTTTAGTTTTTAGTGTTGTACTCTTTTAGGCTATTATTTTAGTGGATTCTGTCAGATTCTTTTGGGCTATGTTGATATACTTTCTTAGCTAGCTGATTATATATGGATTTATGATTCTTAATCATGTGTTAGAAATAGATGAGGTTTCATGATGTTCATTGCTTATGCATTGTATTAGATGTTTATGAGTACTTAACCCATACTTGAATGTGTATGGATAGGTTACATGTTTATTTATCTATGGCGTGTTTGGTGTGGCAGAGGACAGAGATGTAGTTACTTGCATTTGCGAGATCCACATGATCGACTGATCCCTGCCATTATTTTCTATGATATATTTTGGATGTACATGTGTGATCTTGTTGTGACAGGTTTGCAGGTACAGGGCATCATCTTCCCTGAATTGGTAGGAGTGAGCGTGCCCATAATACATCTCAAATGGTAAAGAGGGGAGTTAGCAATCAGACCCAAAACCCTAACCTAAACCTGATTTGTCCTAGGATTGGACAAGAATTCGTCAGACTACCCTACCCAAATTTGTCCAAGGGATGTGCATTCAGGGTTACCTCCTATTGGTTATGCTTGTGTTGTTTTTCAGTGTCTTCTGTTTGAGTGTCACTATTTGCTTGTTAGAATTTAAATAATTACCAATTAATTATATTCATGTTCATGTGTGTATTGAAATTATCCAAATATTAAATGTAGGGTATTTAATTAATATTATTAATTAAATATCTATGTTTAATTATTTAAATAAGTTAAAATGCAATTTTAGTATATTAATTTTAAATTGAGTATTTATTTTCAACTTTGAATTACTGAATGTAAATTGAATTTTTAATTCAATTTTAAATGTATTAAATCATTTGATTTTGTGAATATATTTAAATAAAGGAATAATCATGCTTTTGTGGAAAGTTGTTTTTTCTCCCTTTTTCTGAAAAACAATTTAGAATAGAATTTTAATTAAAAATGGATTTTTATTTTTATTTAGGAATGCTTTTCTCTCAAAAATTGAAAACAAGGAAGTTTGGCATTTTTCTATTTTATTGTAAAATTAGGGTTTGAGGCTTTATGAAGCCATTTTTCTGTCATTTGAGGGGAGACAGGTTTTGGGATGCAAGGTTGGAGACTTTGGAAATTTTATTGTCATTTTTGTTGAGAAAGTGTTTGCTTGAGACTTTGGATTGTTTTGGGGAAAGAGCTCGTTGCAAGAAGGCCTTGTTTTCAAATTCAGCTTTAGAGATAAAATTGGAAACGGATTGAGACTTGCGGCTTCCGATTCTTCAAGCATTAGTTTCAGTGGTTGAGGTAGGGTTTGAATACCCACTTGCTTCATTTTGTCCTCAAAACTTCTATGTCTTCATGTTTGATTTAAATAKGAAAAGAATGCATAAAGATTAGTTCAGTTCATGATTTCTRGTTGTGCATAAGGGTTTTGATTATCGCTTTGAATCTTTTWWGAAAGGAAATGAACTAGGTCTCCTGGTTAGAAAACTAACCCTAGAAAAGGRAAAATGGAGATTAATCATATTATTGCAATTTAGGGATTTAGATGATTAAATGTGAAAGATTGGGGTTGTTTAGAAATCGGGTAAATTTCATTCTGAAAAGAAATTATAGTTCAATTCTRCACAAAAAAAAATGGGAACTCTATTTACCCTTCTATGTATTAGTTAAATTTATTAAACCAATTTCATATAGTTCCCCATAATTTTTCCTTAGAAAAATTGGTGTAAATTTATTGTTTTAAGAATGTTGTACTTGCTGGTACTGAGAAAGAAAAATTTAGAATTAAAGAAATTAAACCAGTAAAAAAAAAAATTAATAATGTTTTATAGCTTGCCTATATTTTTCTTTTGGAAAAATCAAATAAAGAAAAATAAATTGAAAGAAAAATAAAACAAAAAAAAGAGATTTTTAAAAAGAAATTTGTTTTTAAAAAAAAAATAATATTGTTATGTGGGAGGCGGTGGGGACCACCCACCACCAACACAGTTGCCAAGGCAGTGACTGCTGAGGCAGCGCGGGCTGCCAAGGCAGCGTGTTTGCCAAGGCAGACCGCCGCACTACCATTAGGTAGGGGGTGGGGTCCACGAGACCCCCCCTAAATGTTTACTTTGTTTTTAGAAATTTTATTAATAATTTTAAATTTTAAGATTTAAATTATTGTTAAATTTAGTAAAAAAATTTATATAGTTATTTTTTTTAAAATTGTAGTTTATAGTTAATTAAGGTTATTAAATTTGGTATTTAGTTTGGATTAAAAATCTAGAATTTAATTTTATGTAAATTATTAAATTTAATCATAATACCTTATTAATGTTAATTATTAGCATTTGATAATTAATTTTATTAATGTTAAATAGTTAATAGTTAATATAGTATTAAATATGTTAAATATTGTTGCCCTCCTTTTTAAGTTAATTTAAATATGATTTACTCATAAATTAATTCTAGAGGATCATACATTTTGTAATGTTTTGAATTATGGAATATCTATTTGGAAATTAGTGCATGTTGTATAGTTATCTTGGTTTGTTTATTATGGTTATTATCCAGAGGATAGATTCTAGAATTCATGATTGAATTGATGTTTGAACTGCCCATGTTAAGTTACATTTGCGTCGGGATATTAGTATGGACTATTTGTTTGGAGTGAGTGTTAACTGCATGTTTAGGAGCTCATTTTCATTATGTTTTGGGTTCGGGAGTTAGCTTTCCCTAGAAAAGTCCAGAGGCTTTGGGGATGTATTTTCTGTGTGGTGTCATGTTTATGGTTCTGATTTGATCCTTTGAAACCCAACCCTTAACCTGGTTCAGTTGTTGTGATTTGTGTACTTTGAGTTTGTACTTATATGTGATCATTCCTGATGTTGAGAGGAAATGGATTTGGGAATTTATGTTTGGTACCACTTTTGGATTATGTGTGATCAGTGAACCTAGGGTAGGTTATCTAGATGTGTAGTAGGGGGTGGCTTGCGATAATGTGTCGGGGCCCACAAGTGGCTGCCAAGATCAGTTATTGCAATTTTCTGAATCCAATGATAACATTTAACACATTGAGAGACTTAAAATGAATTAATAAGATAAGGACCTCTCACTTGCTTAAGCGCTTGTATAGGCTAAGATGGAGTGTGAGAAGATGCTTTCCGCCTTGTAAGGTGTGGGTCTGGCATAGTTAATGACTTTGTACGAGAAGTCATTGATAGTGTATATGGTCACTTAAGTGCCAGAGTCTTGAGAGACTTCTAGGACAAAACTTAAGGGTTAGACGTATATGACGACACCTTCCTTTACACAGTCTAGGTTTCGTATGTGTGTCATATGCCTCTGGTGTAGTGAGTCTAACCTCATAGCTTTTTTTGGTACACTTTGAGTTAGTGAGCTTTCAGGATTCCCTTGCTTAGATGATCCTTGATCTTTGGTTTGATATCCGAGTGGGGTCTGCTTGTTATCTCCTTAGCATGGTGGGGTGGACTGTTACAGTTCCACAAAGATGGGTGGTAGTGGTTCCTTACCATTTGAGATTCCATATTTGTATGCCAGTGCTGGATGTATCTTGGTTCTGTTGTTCTTGTCTTACTCTGATGGAGGTTTTGATCTTATCATTTCTATATTGTACATTTATTTATCGTATCGCATTTGATACTTGATTTTGGATAAATAAATGTGTTAGAAATAGATGAGGTTTCATGATGTTCATTTCTTATGCATTGTATTAGATGTTTATGAGTACTTACCTCATACTTGCATGTGTATGGTTAGGTTACATGTTTATTTATCTATGGCATGTTTGGTGTGGCAGAGGACGGAGATGTAGTTACTTGCATTTGTGAGATCCACACGTTCGACCGATCCCTATCATTGTTTTCTATGATATATTTTGGATGTACATGTGCGATTTTGTTGTGGCAGGTTTGCAGGTACAGGGCATCGTCTTCCCTGAATTGGCAGGAGTGAGCGTGCCCATAATACATCTCAAATGGTAAAGAGGGGAGTTAGCAATTAGACCCAAAACCCTAACCTAAACCTAATTTGTCCTAGGATTGGACAAGAATCAGTCTGACTACCCTACCCAAATTCGTCCAAGGGATGTGCATCCAGGGTTACCTCCTCATGGTTCTATTTGTGTTGTTTTTCAGTGTCTTCTATTTGAGTGTCACGATTTTCTTGTTAGAATTTAATTAATTACCAATTAATTATATTCAGGTTCACGTGTGTGTTGAAATTATCCAAATATTAAATGTAGGGTATTTAATTAATATGATTAATTAAATATCTATGTTTAATTATTTAAATAAGTTAAAATACAATTTTAGTATATTAATTTTAAATTCAGTATTTATTTTCAACTTTGAATTACTGAATGTAAATTGAATTTTTAATTCAATTTTAAATGGATTAAAGCTTTTGATTTTGTGAATATATTTAATATATTTAAATAAAGGAATAATCATGCTTTTGTGGAAAGTTGTTTTTTCTCTCTTTTTCTGAAAAAATAATTTAGAATAGAATTTTAATTAAAAAGGGATTTTTATTTTTATTTAGGAATGCTTTTCTCTCAAAAATTGAAAAGAAGGAAGTTTGGTGTTTTTCTATTTTATTGTAAAATTAGGGTTTGAGGCTTTATGAAGCCATTTTTCTGCCATTTTAGGGGACACAGGTTTTGGGATGCAAGGTTGGAGACTCTAGAAATTTTATTGTCATTTTTGTTGAGAAAGTGTTTGCTTGAGACTTTGGATTGTTTTGGGGAAAGAGCTCGTTGCAAGAAGGCCTTGTTTTCAAATTCAGCTTTAGAGATCAAATTGGAAATGGATTGAGACTTGCAGCTTCTGATTCTTCAAGCATTAGTTTCAGTGGTTGAGGTAGGGTTTGAATACCCACTTGCTTCATTTTGTTCTCAAAACTTCTATGTCTTCATGTTTGATTTAAATAGGAAAGGAATGCATAAAGATTAGTTCAGTTCATGATTTCTGGTTGTGCATAAGGGTTTTGATTATCACTTTGAATCTTTTTGGAAAGGAAATGAACTAGGTCTCCTGGTTAGAAAACTAACCCTAGAAAAGGAAAAATGGAGATTTATCATATTATTGACATTCAGGGATTTAAACGATTAAATGTGAAAGATTGGGGTTGTTTAGAAATCGGGTAAATTTCATTCTGAAAAGAAATTATAGTTCAATTCTGCACACAAAAAAAAATGGGAACTTTATTTACCCTTCTATGTATTAGTTAAATATATTAAATCAATTTCATATAGTTCCCCATAATTTTTCCTTAGAAAAATTGGTGTAAATTTATTGTTTTAAGAATGTTGTACTTGCTGGTTCCGAGAAACAAAATTTCAGAATTAAAGAAATTAAACCAGTAAAAAAAAATTAATTAATAATGTTTTATAGCTTGCCTATATTTTTCTTTTGGAAAAATCAAATAAAGCAAAATAAATCGAAAGAAAAACAAAAAAAAAAAGAGATTTTTAAAAAGTAATTTAAAAAAAAAAAATATTGTTATGTGGGAGGCGGTGGGGACCAGCCACCCCCCACGCAACTGCCAAGGGAGACCACCGCACTACCATTAGGTAGGGGGTGGGGTCCACGAGACCCCCCCCAAATATTTATTTATTTATTTAAATTTTATTGATAATTTTAAATTTTAAGATTTAAATTATTGTTAAATTTAGGAAATTTTTTTATATAGTTATTTTTTTAAAAATTGTAGTTTATAGTTAATTCAGGTTATTAAATTTGGTATTTAGTTTGGATTTAAAATTTAGAATTTTATTTTATGTAAATTATTAAATTTAATCATAATACCTTATTAATGTTAATTATTAAGCCTTTCAAAATAGGATCCTAACCATGGAAAGACTAAGAAAATTTGGGATTTATGGTCCCACTAGATGTGTGCTCTGTAAACAAAACTCAGAGGATTGTGATCATTTACTTTATGGGTGTCCCTAT
>MU226848.1:1088842-1119993 GCA_018584345.1 Thuja plicata
AAGGGCTAACTGCAAATGGTCTCCTCCCCCGAAGGGCTGGGCAAAGCTCAACTTTGACGGAGCCGCTCGGGGTAACCCTGGGATTGCAGGTATCGGCTGCATTATCAATGATGATTCTGGGCAATGGATAGCAAAAAAGGCTATGGCTATTAGTCCCACTTCCAATAACTTGGCCAAACTAGAGGCTTTGGAAGCTGGTCTGAATTTATGTTCGGAGGTTGGGATTTCCAAAGTGGTTATTGAAGGGGATTCGCAGATTATTATGAATGTGATTAGGAAGCGATCAACTCCTAATTGGGTCCTCAACTCAAGACTTGAGTCTGTCCTTAAACTTCTCGACCCCTTTGAGGATTACCAAATACATCATATTTATTGTGAATGTAATTCGAAAGCAGATGAGCTTGCGAACAAGGGGGCGGATGGTATCAATATCCACCTAATTAGGAAATCATGCATCTAATTTGATGGCTAGGGGAGTTTCACCTTTTCCAATCTCTCCCCATCTCTATTTTAGAATGTCCCCCTTTCCTGGTTATGATAAAGTTATTCCATGCCCCTGACTTTGCAAGTGCAGTAATGGTCGTAATTGCGGAAAAATATAATATTTGAGTCCCCTCTGCTCCATTTCAAAGATGACCCTGTATATAACCGAGGTACACTTACTCCTGAAGTGCATTAAACCTCCTGTGTTTTCTTAGATAGTGAGAGAAGGATATTTTATGACATTAGCTAGGAAGAAGAATAACACTGAGCCTTATTCATCAAAAGAAAACCAAATTACTCTACGAACATAGCACAAACATCTACCTTAAAATTTCATTCACTTTTGATCTTCAGGAACTTATAGAGGGGAATGAGATATAAACATACGTAAAACCTCCTTTAGAACAAAGTATTAGACAGAGACGTCACTCTTACTACTCCTTTCTAAAGCTACTATTCTCACCTGCAATGTGCTAGTTAACATGGCTTTTTTCTTTCCATTCAGCAGCTACTCCCCTTACCACCCTACTGTATAACTGAATTAAGATAAATTTAAATTAAAGAGAGTTAATATTGTCTTTAAAGAAATCATGACATGAGTGATTGAGCACGGTCTCGTTATTAGGTAGTTATGAAAAATCACTCGCTGATGGATTTGCACGCTTCAAATCTACCTGACATGACCCCCTCTTAATTAGCCTTTATAGAAAATGGACTGGATTTAGATTTTCTTACGAACTCCATATCTCCTCTTAAAAGGAAAGATTTATTTCCTATGTGTAATGACAGTCCTGGATTAACATCTCAGGATCTGTGAATTCAGTTTGACTGTAGTGGCTGCCTATTGAGACTTGTTACTTGGAATCACTCTGAATGCTTTGAACTGGAGTTAAAAGGCATTCAAAGCGGTTCAAGGCATCAACCATTAATATGCCTTCTCGGCAAGGAGCTTCCAACTATAATATTGGTTGAACCCCTTTGAACCACTTTGAACTAAACTTCAAATTTGTTCATAGTGGTTCGAAAGAGTACACACCAGATGTCAAGTGCGGGTGGGGTGATAAGTGCATGAACTCATCTAATAGCTTCGACAATAGTTTAGCGTAATAAATAGGGGTTGGGTTCTTGGCTTGATTGGAATATGTTAAAATAGACTCACTAAATGTTCACACTTGTATAGCATTATTGCTCCTTTTATGTGATGACATGGTGTTAGCTCATTAGCTATAGTGCCACCTTTCTCCTCTGGAGATGATAATTTAATATGTTATTTTTTAGATCTAGTTTGTGCCTCTCTTGGTCATTGTATAGATCATTCGGTCCTAGGACTTAATTTTTACAAGTTTATTACCCTAAGGCTTTGAAATTATCTAAATAGCTCAGTTTAAATTCTTATACGTGGCTTACCCTACTAACCATGATATTCTTTCTAGCATGGCTTGTGGTTTCTTTGTTGTTTGTAACAGGACTAAGCAAGAGAAGGTACTCACTCGGAACTTTCACATGACTAGAAACCGCGATTAAATCTAAATGTACACTTGTTTACTTCCTTAAAAAGGATCAGCTTATATTTTCTTCACGCTGTATTTTCAAAGCATTTTCTCAGGCTTCTGATCAGGGGTATGCCACTTTGAGATTTTGTATTTGTTGGACTTATGTCCCAGGCAAGACTGTAGGTTTTCTTCCCCGTTCTTTCCTACCAGTGCCCGTTTGAATGGTGGACATGTAAAATTAATTTTATTAATAAAAGATATTATATAGGCTTCGTCCGTTTACCGATCAAAAAAATAAATAAAAAAAATTAGCATTTGATAATTAATTTGATTAATGTTAAATATTTAATAGTTAATATAGTATTAAATATGTTAAATATTGTTGCCCTCCATTTTAAGTTAATTTAAATACGATTTACTCATAAATTAATTCTAGAGGATCATACATTTTGTAATGTTTTGAATTATGGAATATCTATTTGGAAATTAGTGCATGTTGCATAGTTATCTCAGTTTGTTTATTATGGTTATTATCCAGAAGATAGACTCTAGAATTCATGATTGAATTGATGTTTGAACTGCCCATGTTAAGTTACATTTGCGTTAGGATATTAGTATGGACTATCTGTTTGGCGTGAGTGTTAACTACGTGTTAAGGAGCTCATTTTCATTATGTTTTGGGTTCGGGAGTTAGCTTTAACCTAGAAAATTCTAGAGGCTTTGGGGATGTGTTTTCTGTGCGGTGTCCTGTTTATGGTTCCGATTTGATCCTTTGAAACCGAACCCTTAACCTGGTTCAGTTGTTGTGATTTGTGTACTCTAAGTTTGTACTTATATGTGATCGTTCCTAATGTTGAGAGGAACTGGATTTGGGAATTTATGTTTGGTACCATTTTTGGATCAGTATGTGTGATCAGTGAACCTAGGGTAGGTTATCTAGATGTGTAGTAAGGGATGGCTTGTGATAATGTGTCAGGGCCCACAAGTGGCTACCAAGATCGATTATTGCAAGTTTCTTCATCCAGTGATAACATTTAACACATTGAGAGACTTAAAATGAATTAATAAGATAAGGACCTCTCTCCTGCTTAAGAACTTCTATAGGCTAATATGGAGTGTGAGAAGATGCTTTCCCCCTTGTGAGGTGTGGGTCTGGCATAGTTAATGACTTCGTCTGTATGAGAAGTCATTGATACCGTATATGGTCACTTAAGTGCCGGAGTCTTGAGAGACTACTAGGACAAAACTTAAGGGTTAGATGTATATGATGACACCTTCCTTTACACAGTATAGGTTTCCTACATGTGTTAGATGCCTCTGGTGTAGCGAGTCTTACCGCATAGCTTGTTTTGGTACACTTTGAGTTAGTGAGAATTCAGGATTCCCTTGCTTAGATGATCCTTGATCTTTAGTTTGATATCCGAGTGGGCTCTGCTTGTTATCTCCTCAGCACGGTGGGGTGGACTGTTACAGTTCCAGATGGACGGGTGGTAGAGGTTACTTACCATTTGAGATTCCATGTTTGTATGCCAGTGTTGGATGTATCTTGGTTCTATTGTTCTTGTCTTACTCTGATGGAGGTTTTGATCTTATCATTTCTATATTGTACATTTATTTATTGTATCGCATGTGATACTTGATTTTGGATAACTGTAATATTATTATTTTAAATAATTACCACATACCCTATGACATGTGCAGAGGATGTAGGTTTGATGTATACTTGAGGGTATCTTGTAATTATATCTTTGATGTAGTTATGTAATCTATTTTTATCGATGATTAATCTTTTGTTGTGGTTATCTCATTGAGTTTAGTCTTACGTAATTCTATGTCATGGAACCCTTGAGTTTGTAATCTATGCTTGTATGTGTTCATGTGAGTAGATGGTAATTGCTTCTGCTTTGTTGTATGTTCTTGTTTTTAAACTAAAAAAAAAATTATTCTGCAAATATAGTATCATGTTTAGGTTAAATCCTCTTGGGTTCTCTAGCGGGGCATTACATCATCATACTTACTAAGGACATAGTCCTCTGGGGTGCACATTTCGGTGGTGAAGGGGTCGACTTGAGACACCCTTACCACAAATGATTTAAATAGGCCCAAAGGATACTGGTCCATAGTTACTTTCTCTCTTAGGGCCTTAACTAGTTGCTTGCATACCTCGATCTTGAGGCCAAGTTTGGAGTACTGGGCCCAGAGGGAATCAAATGATTCCTCCCCCAAAATTCCCATCTTCATGATGACTTCTTCCCTAGAGTTGAAGACTTAATCCAACCCGATCTTCCATCCTTCATATTTTTCTAAGTCTCCCTCCCATAGGGTAGTGGAGACGTTCACCTAATTCAAGAGATTGTTGATCTGGTAGAGATCCGGGAGCGATAAAACAAAAAATTGTCTTACAGCCGTTATCTGCTCAGTGATCCACTCATCCACATCCAAGGCCTTCTTCTTCATGGTTCGAAGGGCATCCATATCACCTTGTGGAAGTGGTGGATTAGAGGTGGAGGCCTTCAGATGGATCTCTTCTAGTGGTTGTGCAATTTCTTCCAGAAGTCCGAGGAGTTTTTTGTTTTTCTGCCTTTCCTCTTTCAGCTTCTGCGATTGTTTATTGTATTGGGCCTCTACTGCCTGGGTCACCTCTTTTAACATGTCCAACTTTCCCTATTTTTCTCTCCTCCCTAGAGGCACTTCTATTATTGTATATTCCTTAGCCCTGAATGCTACCGCATCTAGCTCTGGGGGAGGCATTGCGATTACCGCAACTATGTCTCCGCCCAGACCAGTCCGAAGGGAATGGAGGGTCTAGATCTTCTTTTGTTTTGGGGCCCCTTGCACTTTTGCCATCATCTTAGCAAGGGAGAGATGGGCCTTAGTTTTTGTAGGGTCCTTCCTCTTTTTGGAATCCACCAACCACTGTGGTGGTGGCGGGGATGGCCTTGCTACCAAAGTCTGTTCTTGTGAATCTTCTCCAGGGTTCTATTGTACATCCCTAGTGTTCTGAGTCTCTTTAGACTCCTTTCCTATATCTTCCAGACCACCTACATTATCCACCCTTGTGGCACATGTATCTTCTATCTCAGTGTCCATATCCCTAGCAGCATCGGCCTTAATATCTATATTTCTGGAGTTCTACCCCTCACCTTGCTACTGTTGTTGTTCTTCTTTGGCTTTATCTACCAGAATATTAGCTTCCATTGGAATATTTTCTGGAGGCAGTGGAGGTGTCTAGCCAAGGTTTAGCATTTGGGCCATTGAGATCACCTCGTCGAATGTTACCTTTTTCAAGGTAGGAGGAGGTGTATGAAGCATGGCAGCTAAGGTTACAGTTGTTCCCATAGGTTTGGTTCCCTCAGCAGATGCCAGTTTCTCATTTTGTACTTACCTCTCCTCCGTGGTGTCAATCTCTAGAACTTGTATCTATAGTACATTGGAGACGTTTACCTATTCTGGCACCTTTTCTCTTTCAGCCCGGACCTCCTACTCTCTGGCAACTTCTTTCTCCGGGACCTCCTTCTTGGTAGGGATCACTACTTCTTCCTAGGTAGCTATCTCTTCTACTACCTTCCCAAGACCCCCTTGTCGTTGCTATCTTGCCCAGCAGATCAAAATTCTTCCACTCCAAATAAAACTCTGCCAGGCCCAGAGGGAATCAAATGATTCCTCCCCCAAAATTCCCATCTCCACGACAGCTTCTTCCCCAGAGTTGAAGACTTCATCCAACCTGGTCTTCCATCCTTCATATTTTTCTAAGTCTCCCTCCCATAGGCTAGTGGAGACATTCACCTGATTCAAGAGATTGTTGATTTGGTAGAGATCTGGGAGTGACACAACCAAAAATTGCCTTACGACCATTATCTTCTCGGTGATCCACCCGTCCATAGCCAGGGCCTTCTTCTTCATGGTCTAGAGGGTATCCATATCACCTTATGGAAGTGATGGATCAGAAGTGGAGGCCTTCAGATGGATCTCTTCTAGTGGTTGTGCAATTTGTGCCAGAAGTTTGAGGATATTTTTGTTTTTCTGCCTTTCGTCTTTCAGCTTCTGTGACTGTTTATCATACCGGGCCTCTACTACCCAGGTCACCTCTTTTAACATGTCCATCTCACCTTGCTTGTCTCTCCTCCCCAGAGGCACTTCTATTGTTTTATAATCCTTGGCCCTAGATGCTACCACATCTAGCTCTGGGGGAGGTGTTGCGATTACCGCAACTATGTCTCCACTTGGACCAGTCTGAAGGGAATGGAGGGTCTGGACCTTCTTCTATTTTGGGGCCCCCTACGCTTGTGCCATCATCTCAGTAAGGGAGAGATGGTCCTTAGTTTCTGTAGGGTCCTTCCTCTCTTTGGAATCCACCAACCACTATGGTGGTGGCGGGGGTGGCCTTGCTACCAAAGTCTGTTCTTGTGAATTCTCTCTGGGGTTCTATTGTACATCCCTAGTGTTCTAAGTCTCTTCGGACTCCTTTCCTATATCTTCCAAACCATCTACATTATCCACCTTGGTGGCATATGTATCTTCTGCCTCAGTGTCCATATCCCTAGTAGCATCGGCCTTAACATCTATATTTCCTGGGTTCTACCCCTCACCTTGTTGCTGTTGTTGTTCTTCTTTGGCTTTATCTGCCAAAATATTAGCTTCCATTGGAATATTTTCTGGAGGCGGCGGAGGTGTCTGGCCAAGGTTTAGCATTTGGGCTGCTAAGATCACCTTGCAGAATGTTACCTTTTTCAAGGCAGGAGGAGGCGTCTGAAGCGTGGAGGCTGAGGTTACGGTTGTTCCCGTAGGTCCGGTTCCCTTAGCAGATACTAGTTTCTCATTTTTTACTTGCCTCTCCTTTGTGGTGTCAATCTCTAGAACCTATATCTTTGGTACGTTGGAGATGTTTACCTATTCTGGCTCCTTTTCTCTTTCAGCCTGGACCTCCTGCTTTGTGGCAACTTCTTTCTCTGGGACCTCCTTCTTAGCAGGGATCACTACTTCTTCCTAGGTAGCTATCTCTTCTACTACCTTCCCGAGATCCCCTTGTAAGTTCATAAGTTTAGCTGCCCTGAATAGGTCATCAAAGTCATCATGCGGAGGGGAGGTCTCCGAGGGATCTTTGGGCCGATTGTCTAGCTCCGGGGAGTCTGACGAGACAATCTGTATTTTGGGGATGCTAGGCATCCCAAGCTCTAGTTCCACCTTTGGCTGAGGATCAACTATTCTTTTCTTCTTCCTCTTAGTTACCAAAGGGGGCCCTGCATCTAACTCAGTTGCCTGCTCTTCCTCTATTCTGGTCCCTGTTACATAGACCATTAATTCTGCAAGTGAAGGAGAATTGGGAGGGCGGACAGGTTTGGCCATAATAGTTGGGGTGGCCAACTGGGTGATTAATTTTTATTTCATTTTCTGGGATGCTACCAGAGTTTTCTGCATTTGTTCCGCTATGGGAACTATGGATGGGGCCTAAGATGAAGTACCCAATTTTCTCTTTCCTCTATGCTCACCCTGCGAGGAGGTTCCGACCTTGGAAGTTGAACCCTGCACAAACGGGCCAACTTTTCATGAGCTTTTTAGACACACCCTCTGAAAATACACATGACTATGTTCAATGACATTATTGGTGATGTCCTCAATTGTTGGTCCCTCCAGTGCATCCTAGTTCACCGGAGGGAGGGCCATTTTTTCTACCCCCTTCTCTTTGTATTGTGGATCCTCTATGGACTTGGTGTCTAAAAAGTTATTAGGGAACTTTCAAAGCTTAAGGCGCTTCATCATGCCTCGCGTCATTTGGGAAAAATTTTAGTTTTGGACCTCAAAGTTATCATAGAAATCTTCCCAAAAATCTTCTATGTGAAGCTCGTGTGGAGGGGCTGTCCGAGGAAGTGCCATTGCTATCTTGCCCAAAAGATCAAAATTGTTCTGCTCCAAATAAAACTCTACCAGCCCTAAAATTTTAATTTCACTGTCGGCCTCCTTTGCCATTGCAAGGCTGCAGGTATAGTTCCCACAAATGATTGGGAATGGGACATTGGTAACCTTCTTCACTATGAAGAGGGCATGCAACTCCGGAATATGTCTGGAGTACTCCAAAAGAATTATTTTATTCCCACAATGTTTGGGTAATAAACAGGGTTTCCCGGAGAAGTCGGTCACCCGAATGTAAGTGTGCTATTGGTACTAAATATAATAATGGCCATAAGTGCTAACCAAGTCCATTACCTCCTTGGAGAGCCAATATCTGGTGTCCTGAGTGGGTTTAAGAAGGTTGTAGTAAATGAAGGCATCATTTACTTGGGAGAAGCTGAGGAAACTGGCCTCCCACTGGATCTACAGGAAATAATCCCATGGAGAATTCTAGCCTAGGCCAATCCCGAGTATACTTGTTTTTAGTAACCCATTAGTGATGGGGCGTTGTTGTGCTAGAGCCCACAAGACATAAGAAGTCATGTAAAATTTGGGGGTCTAGGTGACCTTGGCAAGCTAGGAGTCCACGTGATTGGAGATGATGGTGGCCCAATCAAAATTCTTCCCATCGGAGGTGATACCAAGCAGGAAATAGTACATCCATGCCAAGAATTCCTGGGCATGGGGTTCTCCAAAGACCCTACATAGTGCGATGATCCCCATTTGTATGCTTTCTTTAATTTTGGTCCAGGGGATCTCCAGTTTCATCTTCTTAAAGTCTTTCTTTGGTGTCTTCAGCCAGTTGTTGTTAAGATACTACTGGGCCATGAGTTCTAGCTTCTGAAATTCCTCCAAGGCCAAAGACCAAGTGAGGATGATTGCATCATCAAATTGGAGGATCCCCAACCCTGCCACAAAAGTTGCAGCATCCAAAGATACCATGGGCATTGGGTATCTGGTTGGGATTGGGGAAGCTAACATGATAGCCTAGACAACTATGTTGTAGTGTTCTTCCAAAGTGAGGATGAGCTCCAGAGCTTGCACGGAGCAGGAAAAGCAATTGGCCCTGAGGATTCTGGAGCTGGCCACATTAAGGGCCAATGGATCTTTGGTAGTGAATTGTATGTACATCATCTTCACTAAGGCTTGAATTTGGGCCCACATTCTGACACTTGTGTCGGTGATCAGTTTAACCTTGGAATCAAGCTTTGATCCCAGAATATCCTCTCCCTTTGGATACTTCATTGTCAATGGGAGTTTTTCTAAGGCCTTCTTGGCCTTCATCTTGATAGCTGCCCTAGTTGTAGCGGTAGTGGGGAGTTCCAGACTCCTAGGTGGAGAAGATGCTGATGCCTCCAACATGATTGATAAGTTTAATTCTGGCAACCTGCAAAATAAGACGACTATCAGTATGTATATGAAACATAAATTTTATTTTGAATTCCAAAAATTTTCATCACCACTTCACATCTGTTCCTGAAAGGATGTTAGTTCATGTTAAACCTCGAAAATATATATATACTAAAATGAATTAAGGATTTGATCTCTACCCAGGCTTCTAGGGATTCTAGCTTATGTGATGAACTGAAATGAAGACTGAAGGAAGACTTGGTACCCAGAGTTTGGAAAACTATTCGTTACTGGCATGACCATAAATAAGCTTTATTAGGCTGACGTAGAGCATCATGTGGCTACACAGTAATGGAAATAATGGCGTTAACACCGACAATTGTCCAAGCACGCAAGGAAATGAATACCACTTGGGCCAGACTTGAATGTTCGCATGTGGGGCACTTAACCCGTCATTAAGACTGAGTTGATAGAGGAGAGAGAAAACCACCATGGCTTAAACTAGCAAGGTGCTGAGTTTGAACTAGAAAGACATCTCTCTCGGACGAGCTCCAAATTTGGGGTTTTTTTTGCATGGAGTGCAATGAGCTCACCACTAGATGGGGTGTAGGATATACAAGAAATATATAGATAGAACCAAAGTGCATACAAGGGTCACATCATGACTCATAGGCTAGCCCAAAACATGCATATATACAGACATATACAAAATATATAGAGACACTAATACTATCATACAAAACTTACTAACTTACATCTGCACAGAGGGTGGACAACCCTCTAGCAGAGCTAACCCACCAACAAGAGGCAAAGGGAAAGCCAACACAAAGACATAGAAAAAAAAAAACAAAAAAAACCAAGCAAGACGAAAGCAAGAAAACTAGAAAAATAGAAACCGGAAGGGAGAGCCGAAGGACCTACCTGGAAATAGAGAAAACATAAAAGATCAAGCACGGGAGGTGCTCTGCAACTAGTTCACCTAGAACTGATCATGAACGCACCACTTCTTACTGCTATTTGAATGTCATTAATCGCTCTGAATCACCTTAATCTCTCTAGTAATCGCTCTGAGTGTTTTGATCATGGTAAATGTGAAAGTGACAGGTGAAACCAATTTATACCCTTAGGGTAAAAATGTGTTTCTTTCCCTTCACAAAATCTAGAACAGACAAACCTCTGGACTCTGGGCCCAGGGATTCCATGCAGCCACATCTCCTCGCAAAAGAAGACATGATGGCAAAGAATCCTAGAGTCTGGGATCTGGCTGATTGAGATAGACAAACACGCTCCAGGACTAGGTCCTGGAGACAAAAGAAGAAAATAAACAAAGGAAAACAACCCTCACGGAAGCAAAGACCGGAGGGAAAAAAAAGGAAACAAAAGAAAAACAAGTAAAGAACAAAAGCAAAAAGGGGGACCCAACATTTTTCTTACAAAATGTAGGGACGGGTATGCAGGGCATAACATAAACCTCAGCAAAGTTATATGAAAATCCTTCTATTTTGAATAAGGTATTTCTTATGAAGCATTTATTTAAAATGAAAATGGTAGGAGGTAGGTAAGTTTTTGATCACTCAAATGAGTTTAATACTGTTACCCATCAATTAGCTTCTGTTAATGTCAATTTTGATGAATAAATTAGGGCCCTTTTCCAGTTCAAATACCTTGAAATTTTATGATATCGTTGGTGTTATTATGATTAAGGAAACTCATAGGAAAATATTAGGTAGATCCACATTAGGTAGTATTTTGAATGCAGAAAGTAGAGGCAAATGAAAGTAGAGAGGAAACAATTTTGGAAGTCATGGGAAATCACAAGGAAAATCAAAGGGAAATAGGTCTCAATCTAGAGGACCAAATGATTGTTGTTACTATGGGAAACTAGGTCATAGGAAGAAATATTTCTGGTCTCAGAAGAATAAAGAAGGAGACAAACGATAAGGCTATAAGGAGGAAAATATAGTAAGTAATAAATCTGAAGAGGATGTTTTGCTTCTTTCCCTTGAAATTTTTGATGATTCATGGGTTCTAGATTCAGGGGCCTCATTTCATGCTACGCCCCATAGAAGTTATTTTCTTGATTATTTCCAAGGGGATTTTAGGCTAGTGTATTTGGGAGATAATGAACCCTATCAGATTTTTGGGAAGGGAAGAATTAAGATTAAGTTGCAGAATAAGAACCATTGGCTTCTACAAGAGATGAGACATGTTCCAAGGCTGAGTAGGAATTTAATTTCAGTAGGGCAACTAGGTGATGAAGGTTGCATAGTTACTTTTAATGACAAAAAATGGAAGGTTTCAAAAGGTTCCTTAGTAGTAGAAAAATGTGTGAAAGTAGGAACCTTATATCTTTGTATAGGTCACACTGTTCCTTCTTCTTTAATTGTTACAGAGAAAAGTCAATGTTTAGGAATAATTGTTGTAGTTGAGCAGGTAGAACATGAAACAGTCATTGTGGATTCTAAAAAAAAACTCTGGCACAATAGACTTGGACACATGAGTGAAAAAGGTATGAAATTACTTCACTCAAAGAAAGTCTTACAAGGTCTGAAATGTGTCAATATAGATTTCTGTGAAAGTTGAGTGTATGGAAAACAAAAGAGAGTTAGTTTTCTGAAGGTTGGGAAAGAAAAGAAAGATGAGAAATTAGAGCTTGTGTATATAGATATATGGGGACCATCTCAGGTATCTTCCCTTGGTGGATCTTTGTATTATGTTACATTCAATGATGATGCAACTAGGAAAGTATGGACTTATTTCCTCAGGCAAAAATATGATGTATGTAAAACTTTAAAAATAAATAAAAAAGCTTGGTTGAGAATGAGGCTAGTAAAATACTAAAATGTCTCAGATCTGATAATGGTGGTGAGTATTGCAAAAAATAATTTGAAGGTTATTGTTCCTCTAATGGTATTTGTAGGTAGAAAATAGTTCAAAGGACTCCACAAGAAAATGGATGAACACATGAATAGGACAATAATGGAGTGTGTAAGGACTATGAAATTGCATGTTGGTATGCCCTTAAACATGTGGGAAGAGGTTGTAAATGCTTCTATTTATTTAATTAATAGAGGTCCCTCTACTCCTTTGGCTTTTGGTATTCCAAAGGAAGCATGGACAAGTAAGAAGGTGAGTTTTTCTTTTATCAGAACCTTCGGTTGTGAAGCATTTGCACATATAGATTCTAAAAATAGAACCAAGCTAGAAGCTTAATCAAAGATATGTGTATTTTCTAGATATGGCATTGATAAATTAGGCTATATAATTTTGGATTTTGAGAATCATAAAATTGTGAGAAGTAGGGATGTCATATTCAATGAGAAAGTGTTGTACAAAGATCAGTTGCGACAACATGAGAAGAAAGAAAATGATTATATAGTGCTAGATGATACTCCTAAAGATTATGTTCTAGTTGTTCCTCATGATCCGCAACAACATCAAAAAAAATACCACAAACTCCAGTGAATGTTAGACAATCTTCAAGGATAAGTAGACCCCTTGACAAGTTTTCTCCCTCTTTGTATTCTATTTTATTAATTGATGCTAGTGAACTAGAAGGTTATGATGAAGCTATGCAACTGGCTACCAAGTTTCAATGGGAGGAAGGAATGATAGAATAAATGGACTCCTTGTTGAAAAATTAGACTTGGGAATTATGCAATTTGTTTGTAGGTAAAAAGGATTTACATAAAAAATAGGTTTATAGCCTGAAAGAGGAGGATCGAGGTAATAAAAGATTTAAAAACAGGTTAGTTGTAAAGGGATTTGCATAGAAAAATGACATTAATTTTGATGAAATCTTTTCTCCAGTTGTAAAAATGACTTCAATTTGTACTGTTTTAAGTATTGTGGCTGGTGAAGATTTGCATTTGGAACAACTATATGTGAAAACTTCCTTTCTCCATGGTGATTTGGAGGAGGAGATATATATGGAACAACCCCAAGGATTTTAGGTCACATGGAAGGATAAGTTACTGTGTAGATTAAAGAAGAGTTTATATGGCTTGAAACAAGAACCTTGACAATGGTATTTAAAATTTGATAGTGTTATGGATGAGAACAACTTCAGTCAATGTAATTATGCCCATTGTTTTTATTTGAAGAGGTTGGATAATGACAACTATATTATTTTATGTTTATATGTTGATGACATGCTTGTAGCTGGGTCTAACATGGATCACATAAGAGAGTTAAAAAAATGGTTAGAAAAATAATTTGTTATGAAGGATTTGGGGGAAGAAAAACAAATCCTTGGTATTAAAATTTGCCGAGATAGGTAGAATAAAAAATTGACTCTATCTCAGGCTGATTATGTTGAAAAGGTGTTGCAGAGACAAAAGATTTCAGCACACCTTTGCCTATTCATTTGAGATTTACAAAGGAGATGTGTCCAAAGACACAAGAGGAGGAGGAAAAATGTCCAAGGTACCCTATTCTTCAACTATAGGTAGTTTAATGTATGCCACGGTATGCACTAGACCTAATATTGCACATGATGTAGGAGTTGTTAGTAAGTATATGAGTCACCTTGGAGTTGAGCATTGGAATATGATAAAATGGATTCTTAGAAACTGGAGAGGTACATCCAACAAATTTTTATGTTTTGAGGGATCTAGTGTTGATTTACAAGGATATGTTGACTCAGATTTGGTAGGAGACATTGATACCAGGTGGAGTATAATATGGTATGTTTTTACTATCGGTGGGACAATTGTTAGTTGGATCTCTAGGTTACAAAAGGTGGTTTCTTTATCCACCACAGGGGCATAGTATGTAGCTACAAGTGAGGAAGCAAGGATTTGATATGGCTACAATCCTTCAGCGAAGAATTGGGAAAAATAAAGGTTTAAAATTATTTGTTTATAGATAGCCAGAGTGCCATTCATCTTGCAAAGAATTATGCCTTGCATTCAAAAACAAAGCACATACAATTGAGGCATCACTTCATTCGATCGGTATTGGATGATGGACGGTTGAGGGTGGAGAATATACATACAAATGAAAATCTAGCATATATTTTTACAAAGGTAGTGACATGAGAGAAGTTGAAATCCTCTTCAGCTTCGGTTGGTCTTCATGACTAAAACAATAAAATAGAACAACAGAGTCCAAGGTGTTTCTTTCTAGTGGGAGCTAATAGGGTGGCAATATTGCTACATGATTAGTCTCCAAGTGGGAGATTGTTTAGTGTCGAGCCTGATCAGTCTCCAAGTAGGATATTTTTGGTTTGTGGTGACTGATTAGGAAAGTACTATACACTTTTCAAGCATTTTTTTGGGTTGACTCATCAAGCATTTCCCTAGGTTGACATGTCAAGAAAATTTTAGGGTTAGGGGTTTTATATAAGAAAAAAAATGTTAGGGTTATGGCTTGTTAGAGTGAAGAAGTATTGTAGAATTTGCAGTGGTATTGAGCTACAAGGGATCACTAGTTGTAATTGGTTGAAATTACTTGATAATAATATTGGACTCTATGTTTGGTGGACGTAGTCCAAGTTTGGGTGAACCACGTTAAATGTTTGTCTTGTTGTTTTACTTCTATGTGCTTTATTATTTTGCATTATTGGTTGTATTTGCACATAACTGTTAGATTTATGTTTACTAATCCTAACAGAGAGGCCACGAATTTCATAGAGGTAATCCAAGGAAGACCAAATTGGACTTGAAATTGATCAGAAGTTGGAACCATAGTAAAGGTAACATCTAAACCTTTTCCACCAACTTCAACAGTAAATGAAATAGGACCATGTGAAGGATAAAGGAAAACATTGCGAGTTTGGATCATAACATTTGATTTATCATAAAAATCACATTGCAATTGTCTATTAAAAAGATTCTCTTCATTTATCACATTCACCATGCAAGTAGGGTCAATAAGGACACCACATGAATAAATACCATTAACCTTTTCCACAATATAAATAGGACCATCAAGTTCTTTAATTATCTCTGTAGGGTGAATGGTAATGCAAATCTTAGGTTTACGTTTAGGTTCTATTTGATCAATGAGGTTGACAATGTTATTGATTTATTACATGTATCGTCATAGTCAACAACATGAGTGGAAGAAGAAGGCAAGGGTTGGGTAGACTCAATGGTATTGGTCGAATGTGATCGTAAAGGGATTGTATAGATTCATAAGTTTTGATTGGCAGGTGCTACAAATTTGTTTAATCCTTCATCATTAACACCCTTAAAAGATATGACATTAGAATTAATGAGGTCTTGGATAACACATTTCAAATGGAAACACTTTCAGTATCATGACCAGGTTGATGATGGTATTGAGAGAAAGCTTTGTGATCAAAGTGTTTGGGTAAAGGTTTGGAAGTGCCAATTGGATTAATAGGAGGAAGATTTAACACTTTAACATTAATCAACTTCAACATCACATTATGCAAGGATTCAGAAAGATGAGTAAAATTATAAGTAGGTCTAAAAATAGATGACAAAGGAGCCACACGTTTAGATGTTACTGCCACTTAATCATCAACATTATTGGATGAATTATTCATCTTAATAAATTTCTTTGGTTTCTAAAACTTGTTACAATTTTTGGATGTGATATCACTATTATCAACCAGAGCCATTGAGTAATTCTCTCAAACTGACACACTTGCAATTGATAATTATGAAGCACTGCACATAATTGAGTAAAAGAAGAGAATTTAGAAAGTAGAATCTTATCTCTAATGTATTTTTGTAAATTAGCAATTAAAATTCTCTGTACATCAATATTAGGCACAAGATAAGAAATTTGAGCCCAAAAATGATTAAATATACCAATAAAATTAGGCATTTTTTTCTTTATCACCTTGTTTACAATGCATCAAATTAGTCAAAGAAATCTTAGGACCAACGTTGTTTTAAAATTGTTGAATGAAAGTATTGGCAAGCTTTTGAAAAGAATCGATAGAATAAGGAGGCGCAAAACAATACCATTATAAGGCTTTACCTCAAAAGGTTCTAGTATACAGTTTTTCCATGAACCTATGGTCATGAGAGAAATCACTACACAAGGTTTGAAATATTTTGACATGAGTCAAAGGATCAACCTTTCCATTATAATTCTCAAGATAAGGAATCTCCATGTATTGCAGGCTAACAACATGGATGATATCGAAATACAAAGGAATAACAATGCCACAAGTTATAGGAATATTGAACTTGGATTGAGTCATCGAAGAAATTTGTTGTTGCAAAGAAGACATAGTTTGAGCCAAGATATTAATGGTAGGATCGTTAAAAAGAATGGTAGGAGGAGGTACGTTTGAAATATTTAGAGAATTATGAGAAATAGAAGGTACAGTTGAATATGAAAAGGGCACACTATTATAAGTGGGCATTGATGAAGGTAAGGAAACACATAAAATACTTGAAGGAATAGAAGGAGAAATAGGATTAGGGATGCTAACATGTGTAGGATTGATATTTTGAGTGGAAGTTTTTGTGAAAGGTGGAGCATAGTGGAGACACTAGGAATTGAAGTGGAAATAGGCATATAGGTCTCAACACTAGTGGCAGGTTGAATGAAAACTAGCTCTTAAGAGAAATTTCTAAGAGGCTCAACATTTTTATCAATGAGATGAGAGATACAATGCAAGATGTTAACACCATGTTCATCATTATGGATTATCTTTCGTAAGCCATCTACAATATAAATGACCTCGGGATTAGGGTTTTCTTGTCCTAACCATTGTTCAAATTTCTCAAAGTCATTGGACTTGCATAAGAGGAACCCTGAAAGCCTCATCTTAATTATGAAAAGAATGGGAAGTGTTATTCTCCATGATAGTATTGATGTCACTAGTATGCATGGTATCATCAAGATTCCTAGGAAAAAGAGAAGGCTTGACATCAAAGAAACCCAAGTCTATGACTTATCCTAACTAGAATGTTATAAGTAGGACTCAAAGTGATAACACTCATGCACAAGGGAATGAGAGAAGAGATGTAGAACCAATGAAATTATAAGATTTGAAAGAGATATATAGTTCAAGAAAATAATATCTTTTATGAAGGGCACATCTAACTAATAAATTCAAATATGTAATGTAAAGCACGCATAAGTAAGAAGCATGTAATGCATGAAATAAATGCAATCCAACTACCAAAATAAAAGGGAAATCTTATGAGTCTGGTTCACCAAAATGTACAATAAGGAAAATAGGGATAGAAATGCAACATAAAATACACTAAGTGAATTACTTCCCCATTTTATGAATTGCACATTAGAAAGGAAGAATATCTTCAATAAGCTCAAGAGGTGACTCAAGAACCAATTAGAAATATGTCCCATCCTTCACTAAATATGTAATCAAAATGGAATGGGAATGATTATGTAATTTAATTGATCTATTAGAAAAGTCACTAAAAAAGATGATAAAAACATATTGATAAAAACTGGTATCGAGCTGAAACTGACAGAAATGAAAACCAAAAGATAAAATTGACTTGACCCAGACATTTTAGTGAAAAATGGTAGGAACACAAAAAAAATTGATATGTTCCCAGGAACAAAGCGGGATTCGATGTGTTCCCAACACTTTCAGATGAAATTTTCACGGGATCTACAATTGTTCCTGTATTGCCTAGAAAATTTCCAATAGCCTATACCTGCACACATAAAAATAGGGAAAAATGTTGGGAAAAGGGGGTTTCTTTGGTCAAACCCTTGTTTAGGAATCAACCTTGAAATATGATAAAAATTACATAAAGGAAATAATGGAAAAGACAAATTGTTGATTTACCTTGCATAAACCCTCATGAACAAATGTAGTAATCACTCAAATCCATGAAGATGATTGAATGTGATTATAATCCAAAGAGTTGAAATTTGGATGTATTGTAGGAGCAAGGATTCCCTCAAAAATGCATAGATCTATGATTACAATTCCAAGATATATAATGTATATATGCTTGATAATCACATGCAAAGAAGGAGAGAGAAAATCAAATGAACGAATCTTCTTGCTTGATTGAAAATTACTCTACTTGGCCATCATGGGAGAGAAACTTGCATAAATTGGAGAATATTTCCCTTGGTTTGATGGATCTTGAAGAAATGTAGACTTTGAGATCTTGAATTGGATTCTTGCCTTCAAATCTTGAATCCAAATCTCCAATTTCTCTTGCTTTCTTGAAATCTTGGTCACTTGATTAGAAAAATGCTTGCACTTTATTGACTTATGCAAAATGAGGAGATAGGAGGTCCTTTAATAATAAATCCTTATATTTGGGATTCAAATTTGATCCAGGCCGACCAAAATTGAAAACCTCAAAAGAAGACCCCAACATTGGGCTCCAAGTGAAATATGGGCCCAAAACCCTAAGAATAGATCACCATTGGTGATATGTTCTAGGAAAAATTAGCTCACATTTCACCAGGACATCAGGGACATCGGGGATGGTGAATAGGTGTGCAAAAAGAAGAATCAAGTCACAAGGATGAAGCATAATGGGCATTCAAACCTTGAAATCACCAAAATGGGGCATAATAGGTCCTAGAGACATCCAATTATGGGTGGTAACATTTTAGGACTATAAAAATAGATAGAGCTCTTTATGCGCATCCTAAGAGCTAATTGAATATTTAAGAATTATACATTTTATCTTTTGTAATTTTTCTTGGTTCAATAATGAAGAGGAATTGATATTTTGTGCCATATATTTTTCTTTATGAGATTCTTTCTTGGTCTATCTTTTTCTATTCATAAATGATATTTGTTAAGGTTTAAAATCATGCATTATATCCTCTTTTCACCATAATATGTTATCATGATCTTGATAGTAAATATTGTGAAAAATAACTATAATTAGAATTTGTATCACTTAATGCATCACCTTAGGATATATTCATTTTTTAGTATTGTTCTCTCCCTTTTCTCCACAAAATTAGAGTAATCCTTGACGAATCAAAAGATAATTTGAATTTCTAATATCTTAGAGGTTATTTTTAGGTCAAGTTGTATGCGTGTTCCCATTGTTGGTGTGAGTTTGAGTATGGTTGTAAATATTAAAGATATATAAAAAAAAACATCAACATAGACCAAACAAGAGGGAGATGTAACTAGGTTAAAAAACATCAATATGTGTCCAAAATCGAAAAATGGGAGGAATAACATATTAAAAATCATGGCTACAGTGACATTCAATAAAATATATTTTGTAGTAGATCTATTTTGTAGATAATTCATAGCTCAAAGCCACTAGAAAAAATAATATCAACTCTTACTTTTACATTTTTCTCTCATGATGCAAACAATATTCAACAAAAAATAGTACTAATTTATCTAAACATATGGTAAATCTTACTTCCACATCTATAGCAATAAGAACACACTAGAAGTTTGTGTCCCTCTTCTAAATACAAAGAGCTTATTATTCATGGGAATGATAATAGTGGTACTATCATCCATGCATCTATTGTACGGGTCTATTTTACATAATTTATAATTCCATTGACTAAAAAATTTATCCTAATGATTTTTGAATGAAAAACCTTATAATCATATGAATTAGTATCATTCCAAATTTATAACATTATTGGAGAATTCAGAATCAAAGTTGAATACCCACACTTGTGGGTGTAAGATAACATACTTGGTTGTTAATTTAGACTAAATAAAGAATTTCATTAATGAGATTTAATGAAATACATGAATCTTAAGAAAATGATATGAATTAGTTTCATCATATTGATCCTCAAAGTTATTCAAGTAAGATAATTGGAAACGAACAAAGCTTAGGGAAATAATAGATAAACAAGTTGTGTTATGTTGATGCTTACAATTATTAAAGATAACTTATCATTTTCCACATCTATAGTCATTCCCAATAAAATATTTCCTAATTTTTTAAATGAACTAAAACATTAGGCACAATACTACTATCATTATTAACAATCCACAAATCTTCATTGAAATGAAACCTTCACAATGAATAAAGACCAAATAATGCTTTGAGAGGCTTTTATTTGAACCCTTAACTCTTTTAAAAAATGACATAATCAAAATATTTAACAATATTATTATAAGAATAATTAGAATAAGTACATTAGAATTGATAGATTCATATTCATGTGCACAATCCATCTAACCCAAATCATCATTAAACACAAAGTGCATAATTTATCAAATGCATTACAACTTGCCTTGTAAATATTTTCATTGCATACAAATCTTTTCTTTAACAAATAATTACAAATAAATCCCAATCATGGATGAGAATTCTCTTTTGAAACTATTACAATAATGCACCCTACATGAGGCATCTAAAACACCTCAACCCAAGGAAAATAATCAAATGTTTCATGGTTTGAATTCAACATTACAAACCTTTCTAGTTACTTCAACACGTTGTGCATCCAAAGAATGGTTCGTATTATAATTATATTTAGATGGAAATAATTCAAATCCTAATACACGATCTCTGTTTCTTGAAAGAAAAAGGAAATTTAAATATATTGTTTAGTAATAGAAAATCAACATATTGACTCATTGAGATTTACATGTTTAGGAATATCATTAAGAATTTTGAAAAATACATATCAAGCTTGAAAATAGACTCATCTTGAATTCTTTGAACCTAAGTAAATTAAATAAAAAAAATACAAGTTAATTTCATCACAAAAATTGTAATATATTTTGAATTTATGTTTAAGCCAAGATAAAAAATATTTGATAAATTCACCTACTAATATCATGCTTTAATCACAATGACTAAAGAATAAATCATTACATCTTCATCTTCCACCTCATTATCATTCATCAATTTTTAATGAAAGTCTAAAGTTCCTTGTTACATGATGCTAAATCATATTTATGAAACTTGGAAAACTTATTTCTAAGTTTAGTAGGTACGTGATTTGGGAAACTAGAAATGCCAACAAAATTTAATATTATATACCTTCCAACAATAAGTTGCACTCAAACTTGCTAAACACTTGAAATCTGGCTTATATTTGTGAAAAATTCACAAGAATAAGGGCTATTAGAAATGAAACCAATAGATTTCACCTCATAAAGTAAGCACATTTGGAATAATTAGATTGGTTTTACAACAACTTCATTTATCACCACTAGTAGAGCGATAAGACAACATAGGGACTTTATAGTTAGGACAAAGCACAACATTACTTGATAATATATGAAAACAAAATTTGTAGCAATTTTCACCAAGATTTAAATAGTAGTAATTGTGAGCACACAAAATGAATACTTCCAACATAAACCAAAACTTGAAATTTGATTAGTAAGTCTCACGCAAACTAAATCAAAAGTAACAAAAAAATGTCTCCAATTATCTAACATCTTCATTCCTTGGTAGTGGTCCCATTTCCTTGGTGCAAGTTATTAGGAAACTACTACATCAAAACAAACGAAACAAATAACCATAATAATGGAATGCTAATTAAATGAAAAGTCAATGAAATAAGTCTAGCTATCTAGATTCTTCCAAAGTGGAACTAAATAAACTCAAAATATAAAAATTAGTTTGATATTTTCTTCTAGACCATGTATGATCTATAGTATCCTTTATGCAAGTTGATGCTGAAATTTGACAAATAAAAGAAAATTTGACCCTATAAACATTTTAAAAATATATTCTCCCAAATATTTATTGCACTAACCATGGCGAATATGCTCTCAATGAGTGACATTTACTTGTAACTTATTTACCAAATTTCACACAAATTTCCCACAATCATTCCTATCTTTGCTATGTACATAATTTAATCACTAGATAATATATTGCAATACACACATTCAATATGAAAATCAATTCTCCTAAGAGAAAACTTTTATTTGTAACCTACATGTCATCGTATCTAGGTGATAATAAAATATTTGATTGCACTCATTATCCAAAATAAGTATAAAATGAGTATATTTGTCTTAACACCCAAATATTTGTCTTTACAAGTAAGACTTTCAATTCAACTGTATATGTCCTATGCACACATTTGGCTAACAATGTAGACATTTTTTTGGATCGACTAATGAAACATCTATACAATACACAAATCCTTATAATGATTTTGAGTGTTCATGATTCTCTATAGGCTAACCATTGGTTGATTATACAATAATGTGTCCCCACTTGTAAGACATCTTAATTTTTACTTGGGATCACATATTTTTAAGAAAATAAAAGATTTTAGCATAGAAGAGTTCCATCTAAGGGGATTTAATTATTGGGGGATAGATAAAATCTCTATGAATAAATCCTTTTTTTCTTAATCAAACCCTTCATAAAGTTTCCACATCTATCAAAATACCCAAAAACAAAATGCTCCACCTTTTGGTGTATCAAATGAAGTTATTTGGAAATGTTATTTTGTGAATTTGTAGTCCCAAGTATTGTTTTTATAAAAAATAATTTATTATTAATTTCTAAATATTAAATATTTTAAAATTTTAATAAAAATATGGGTTGATTACAAAAAATATTTAGTCAAAAACACTAGAAGAAATGCAAAATATTATTAAAAAATGAATTACACTTAATGTCGATGTCCTTTTTAATAAAAAATATTAATTTAGATACATATTTAATGAGAAATGGGTCACAAAATAATATAGGTCCAAACTTTTTGTTAGTACAAATTCAAAGATTAATAATAAATAAAAATGTTTGATAAAAATTATATATATACACACTCTACACATTGAAATTAATAATTAAATTTTAAAATTGCATAATTTTCAATTAGTACTGTGTTTTTTTTTTGTGTTGTAGAATAATGCCACCCAATACAAAATAATGGAAAAGATTAAAGATTGAAAGATAAAAAATTAAAAAGATAGAAATAATTTTTTAATTAAAAAAAATATAGCTTGAATTTATATAATACACCAATCATCCTTATCACCTAAGAGGGTAATAAGTCACCAAATAGAGAAAAATGTTAGGAGTATGACTAAGAGCACGAGTAGGAGTAGGAATAGGAATAGGAGCGGGTGTAGGACTACGAGCACGAGTAGGAGCATGAGCAGAGGCAAGGGTAGGACTAGGAGTACGAGCACAAGCACAAGCAGGAGCAGGAGCAGATGCTAGAGATTGAAGGTATTTCCCCAGTCTGCAAAATGATTTTATTAAAATATTTAATGGCATCCTGATTGTACAACCTGCGACCAATGCATGAATAGATCTGGGATTCCGGTGGTGTTCATTCCCAGAGAAAAATACATTTTACAACAGAGATAGTAAGGAAAAGCGTTCATTTTTTCATGGGAAAGCGATGAAAAAAGTTCAACTTGTAAAACCCTTCTTTGTTAATCCTAGGTTTCATGTTCAAAGAGATTTGCAAGCAGACCTGCCAGATTGCAAGATGCGCCCTGTATCTTGTAAAATAGAAGCCATTCCCAATAGGCCTTGGTCAGGTATGCGCTTGTACGAAGTAGGAGAAGCTTCCCGACAATCTGATGTTGCAAGGCACCCTCAGGATCTCATTCCTTGCCCGCGCGATGCACCTAAATTTGAAACTGGATTTAGGTGGGAAACTCATAAATTCAAAAAAATGCACTCATCCAAGGGTCAAAAACAACCTAGGGTAGGAGAACCTCCTCAATATGGTCAATGTTCCCGGTATTGGTTTCAGAAGAAACCCATATTTGATATTTGTGAGGAGTCACCTCCTAGCTCACCAAATAGCACTAAACCAAGAACTGTGAGCATGCTAGAGAACTCAGGTAAGAAATCAAAGGTGGACCTCAAAAGTGGCAGCAGTGATAAGGACTCTGATTTCAAGGAGGATTGAGATACTCATGCATGCATGAATACCAAGGCTGGATCAATCAGACCAACACTAAATAGAGCCCCCTTCATTCCAAAAAATCTAGTTCAGGTCTGGCAGAGAAAAAATACCAAAGATATGGATTATCAGGAGGCTAACAAGGTTGTGCCAGACCAACACCTTGTCATTCTTCTAGAACATTTGTTGCAGCAGCATATTGGCTTCCTACATCACTCAGCCCTCATCGATAAGTTTACCAATGACCTTCTTCTCTTTTCTGATGTTAAGTGTTGAGCTTTAGACTGTTGGGTAGGTCTTAAAGATATATTTTACGTGGATATGGAATAAAAATATTTTGTTGCTATATTTAAGTCAAAAGAGGATCGAGATGCAATAAATTTGCAAAAAGGTTGGTTTTGTAAAGGATCAGGACTATTTACTATGCCCTGGGTCCCAAATTTCATCCCTGATCTGAAGGGTCCCCATTTTTATCCATTCTGGATCTCCTTTCCCCACTTACCATTGGAGTACACAGATATGGAAATTATTGAAATCCTTGAAAACAAATTGGGCATCTTTCTTAGGCATGATCTTATTCTACTAGAATTTTCGCACCTTGATATCAGAATATGTCTTCTCTTAGATATGCATAAAGAAGTTCCCAAACAACTTACTATTAGATCCAAATGTGGATCATGGGTTCAGAATGTTATTGTTCAGGATGAAGCAACTGTTCTTAAATTCTAACACAAGCTTGGTCATCTCACCACGCAATGTCAACTGGGTAATCAAGGTGAAACAATGTTATGTTCTAATTACAATTCAGATTTCACAGCTTGTAGGCTCAAAAATAACTTGGAAAAGTTGTATCTAGTTACTACTTCTAATGATCCCATCAATCATGACATACATAATTAGGATATGATCATGGTAGTAAAAATTTCTTTTTTGATACAACAGATTTTGAGCTTTTTATCCACTATTTATTACAGGTCTAACACCCTGTTGCTACCTCCAACTGATAATTATGAAAATCATAACCCCATGACTATGAATGCTTTTCATTCTAAACAGCAACCCCAGAGGTCAAATACTATAAGCTTGGAACCAAATCACAAAGTTAAACAACACATGGACCAAATCATTGCAGAACTAGTGTCCAAGCTAATCTTTGACAAAACAGGGGCAACTGGAGTAACTATAGAGGAGCAAGATGCAGTTAATGAATTGTCATCTCTATAGTTAGGGATCCAAGTGTCTCACAACCCAACCTCTCTATAGGTTTTAGTACCAGGTAGGAATGACAACTCAGATGATCTAATGGATGCATCCCAGTCTCAGGAGTAGATTAATGATTCAGATATACTAGAACACCCAGTGTCTGTGACTGAAGACCATAATAATCCAAACTTTCTATTTTTGGAAGGATCTACTAAAATAGACTCAGGGGTTGAAAATTGCATCATCCATGAGGCTCAGGTTATGACAGATAATTTGGGAAGGGATATGATGATTTCACAAGTCGAGTTGGACAACTCCAGTTAGAACAAGGACAATTAGAGCACATAGGTTGGTGATCAACTGACATATTTTAATCATAAGAAGACTCTTCCAATTGAACAGTTGCCTTCAAAATATCTTCAAACACTAAAAACCCCTAAGACCATAGGTTGAACAAAAGGCATGAAGACAAAACTGGAAATTGTTGCAGGCATCCAGTCTACCTTAGACGAAAAATTTGTTGTTACCAAACGTGTGACAAGGAGAACATGAGGTTCTCCTTGACAGCAATGAAGATCAAATCATGGAATGTCAGAGGCCTCAATGCCTCTAACAAAATACATAGGATCAAAACAACCATTGATTCTATGAAAGTGGACATTATCATGATTCAGGAAACAAAACTTTCTCAAAACAAATTTGAAAACACAATTGCTAAATGGCCTAACTGAGTTTCTTCGCATTCGGCAGGGTTGGGAGCCTCAAGAGGATTGGTAATGCTCTGGAGTCCTCAAAAGATTCAAGGACAACTTATCCAACAGGACCATAATTGGCAGCTCCACGAGATGTCTGAGTTTGATACTAAAATTATTTTAATAAATGTCTATGGTCCTACTCCAACAAAGGATAAAATGAGATTATGGGAAGCTCTCACTAGACTCATACAGATCCATGACATGCAGAATTTCATCCTTGGTGGATATTTTAATGCAATCCTTCATCAAACAAAGAAAACATGGGGCATTATTCAACCTGTCAAAACTATTCAGGACTTTTCATGTTTTGTTGACAATAACAATCTTATGGATATTCACCCCACCCAAGGTTCTTTCACATGGACAAACAAGAGAGAAGGATTTGCATAGATTGCTGTTAGGTTGAAGAGGTTCCTGCTATCACAAGAGTGGAAACTTCAGAATGTTCACATTCAGTCAAAAAATCTTGGCGTTACCTGGATCTGATCACTTCCCTATTTCACTTGTCATCAACAAGTTAGGAAAAGCTGAAAAGAGTCATCAATCCTCTTTCAAATTTGAAAGAATGTGGCTTCGACACCTGCACTTTCTTCCCCTCTTGAATCAATGGTGGATTAGCTCCCCATTTGTTAATGGATCTAAAATGCATTAGTTTGCAATGAAGTTGAAATATATCAAGAAAAACATTAAACATTGGAATGACCATGTCTTCAAGAATATTTTTCACCAAAAAGAGGAAGTTAAACAACAATTGGCTGTTATTTACAGTCATATTATCCAAAATGGTATGAATAATGACTCATACCACAAACAAAAAGATCTTCAACATGAATGGGATGAGTTATGAAATAGAGAAGAGGAATACTAGAAACAAAAATCCAGGGAATTATGGCTGGTTGAAGGGGATAAAAATACAAAATTCTTCCATGCCTCAGCCACACAAAAAAGAGCAGCAAAGACTATATTTGAAATTACATGGGTGAATTCAGGAAATGTTATCACAAATGCCCAAGAAATTTGAGAAGAAGGGGTTAATTTCTTCCAAAATTTGTTAGCTCTAGCTACAAACCCATCCCCTTTGGAACAAAAACTCAATGAGATTCTGGATGATATCCCCTTACTGGTGTCCCCACTTGAAAATGACATGCTTATGGCCCCTTTTACTATACACAAACTTCTCAAAGTTGTTTTCTCATTTCCTCTAGATAAAGCCCTGGTCCAGATGGGTTCACAACTCTTTTCTTTCAATGTTGCTGGGAAGTCATTTGGTAGGACTTACTAGTAGCAGTGGAAGAATCTAGAAAAACTAAGTGTATGCTCAAGTACTTCAATACTACCAATATTACTATCATCCCAAAAATCAAAGACCCAAAGATATTTGCAGATTTCTAACTAATTTCCCTCTGCAACATAACCTATAAGATCATTATGAAGGCTATTTATTTGAGGCTGCAACACCTTATCCAAAGCATTATTTCATCTGAACAAGGTGGATTCATGCCAGGATGAGAAACTATGGAGGGATCCTTGGTGGCACACTAGGTTATTCATTCCATCAACATAGATCATTCTCCCAATTTTTTTATCAAACTAGATATGACGAAAGCATACGACAGAGTTTTTTGGGCCTTTTTATTCCAAATACTGTAGAAAATGGGTTTCTCCAAGGGATGGTGTAAATGGATCAGAGCTTGCATCTCGGGAGCATGCTTCTCCATGATCATTATTGGTAAACCCTCAGGCTTTTTTTCTTCTACACAAAGAGTATGACAAGGAGATCCCATTTCCCCAGTGCTCTTTATCATCATGGTGGAGGCCTTTAGTAGAATTATTAAGAAAAAGAATTTGGCAGGGCTTTGGTATGGGGCACATATAGGTGGCACTAAAATCTCCATCACACAATATTTTTTGATGATACTCTTCTATTTGGATCTTAAAATGTACTTGAGGCTAGACAAATAAAACACACTCTTCAATTATATTTTGAAGTGTCAGGACAAAGTATTAATGCACAAAATCCAAGATCTATTTGTTTAACACCAACAAAGTTATCTCAGATAGAATTGTTCAGATTCTTGGATTCACAGAAGACTTCTTGCCATCCATGTACCTTGGCATCCCCTTCTTTATGGGCTCTAATAAAACAATCTATTGGTCTTCGGTACTGGAACATATTAAGGGTAGAACTCTGGCATGGAAAGCCAGATGGTTATTACTGTCAGGTAGAATCCTACTTATCAAGTTAGTTTTATCAGCCATCCCAAATTACTATTTAGCAGTCCTCAAAGCTCCATCGTCTATTCTTCAAAAGATACATTCCCTAATCAGAAAGTTTTTATGGACTGCAAATATGAATCAAGAGAATAAAATACCTCTTATATCTTTACAAGATATGTAGCATACACCTACAGTAGGAGGTGCAGGGTTGCATGACCTAGCAAAAAGGAACAAGGCCTTTGGTGGAAAACTAATTTGGAAAATATACTCAAAACCACAGAATAAATGGTGTCAAATTATGCAACAGAAATATCTAGACAATAATGATCCCTCGTGAATTATATCAATTCAAGATACTCCTAAAGGATCAACCATTTGGGACTTCATGTCCTCGTCAAGAAACATTGTTGTGAAGTATGTCACATGGGAAGTCAATAATGGATGTAGTGTAATTTTTTGGAGAGACTCGTGGAGTGGACAACCTCCTTTGTGCAACTCCCCAAATATTGCTGATGTCAAACAAGCCATAGAACAAAATTAGGGTATTTACCTAAATCACTACATTTCAGCAGTGACAAGATTTTTAGGAAAGGTCATTTGGAAGGATCCAGAAGAATTAGACTTAAGTGAAAGGGATAAAGAAACACTTAGAAACATTATTTAAAAAAGAAATATTTATCTCTCTTCATGTGAGGATAAACTAATCTTGGCTCCAACAATAGATCGTAACTATTCAATCAAAGAGGGGTATAGACTCCTTCAGCAAATAGGATCAGATAAGACTCCCTCACGGGCTTACTCCTTTTTCTGGAACCACATTGTTTTACCAAAAGCAGGCTACTTTGCCTAGCTTGCAATTAAGCACAGAGTGCTGACAAGCGACAGATTAGATAAATTTAGAATAGCACCTCCATTCAAGTGCTTGTTGTGTGATGCTCCCAATGAAATAGTGGATCATTTATTTATGACATGTTCATTTGCACAAAATTGTTGGATGTTTGTTTTAAGTAAACTAAATTTTTTCACTCCCCTTCCAAACAACATTTGGGACCTCTTCCAATCTTGGCTGGACTTATACTCAAAGTCACTCTTTAGCAGCATTTGGAAATGTACACCCGCTTCAGTAGTATGGGTCATCTGGTGGGAAAGAAATAAATGTATCTTTAGGAAAGTCTCATCTCCAATTGAAGTAGTACTTGATGGCATTGATAAAGAAATTTCAGAGGTTGTCAATGCTACATTGAGTAAATGTAATTTTAACCCAACAGTCACTCAATAGGATAGAATTATTCTGCATTCTTGGAAATGACTCTTCATTCCATTTGGATGTGCAATAGAAAAGAAAAAAACAATTAAAGTTGACAGATCGAAGGTTAAATGGATACCGCCCCCATCGGGTATATTAAAATTAAATTTTGATGGGGTGTCCCGAGGAAATCCGGGTAACTCGGGTTCGGGGGCTTGCATAAGAAATTCACAAGGGGGTGTTCTGGTGCTAACTGCTTCACCCCTACCTATAGGAACAAATAACCTTGCTGAAGTGCATGCTCTACTTTCAGGTTTAATTCTCGCTAAGCAGGGAGGATTTAATCGCATGCAGGTAGAAGGTGACTCATCTGTCATAATTAATGCTTGTGTGAAAAGACAATCATCTTCTTGCTTAAATAGATTTGGAATCTGCTAGACACAATGCAAGAAGTGAACTTTTCCCATACACTCCAAGAAGGAAATAAAGTGCCAGACTTGTTGGCGAGTTTGGGGTGTGACGAGCTTATGACTTTAGCAACCAATTCAACTGAGCTCATTGAAGAGAATGATGAACTCTGAATGATGATTAATGAAGACAAGCCTCTTGATAGCACATGAAATTTATTTCCATTTTAGTCTCTCATGGCTTTGTACACCCACATAAAATCAAGGAAAGGGAATAATCGACATTGCCCTCACCACGATACCATAGGGATGCGTGGAAGTCTTTGTATAGTGATACAATTAACAAGGATTATTGAAGATCATTGATCACATGTTAAACACATGGATCAATTTACCTCACATGTGAATGACAAATCAAATGGGATTATGCATTGAATAACACAGATTGCAGAATCGGTCAACTTGAATTATCTTGGAATTTGTAAAGCTAGGGTTTCGCTATTTATAGAAAGCTCACTGCAGAGTGAAATTACACAAATCTCAAATGGTGGCTCTAGCTGATGTATGCATTCACTGTGATTCATGCTCCAAACTTCACAGGGAGGTGTTGCCAAAGAATTATAGGATCTGGTTAGTGCCGAGGGTTGACAAAGAGGTTTTGCTTGCAATCATCAGTGACTCTGTCTCGATGGTATGTTCATCACACAGTTGGCTTTCATCAAACAGATGATAAAATAGGTAATAGGTGATGAACACCTTAATCCCACTTCAAAGCAGTTCCTCTACCCTTCCTAGTTAGTATCAATATTTCTCTCCAACACAATGGATATAATGTAGTTTGTTCGCTTAATTGAAATTCTTGCATTTAGGGCCCGTTTGTTTCACGGTGGAATTGGGAATTGGAATTTCCAAATTCCCAAAAATGTTCAATTCCCTGTTTGGTGGAAAAATTAAAAATTGGAATAGGGTTATGCGAATTCTAATTTTGGGTCATTTTGAGCATTCCACAATTCTTTCTCAGACCTGTTATTGGAATTGAAAATTGGAATTGGAATTGAAAGTATTATTTTGGGAAGGAAAATTCATTCCCATTTTTGTTTTAATAATGTATATTATATTTCTATAAGGATGTATATATATATACATGTGTGTATATACACACACAAGTGTATATACACACATGTATATATACACATGTATATAAACACATATGTGTGTATATGTGTATATATATATACACAAATGTATGTATATATGTCTATATATGTGTATACACATATGTGTGTATATATGTATACATGTGTATATATATGTGTGTGTGTATATACACACATGTGTATGTGTATATATATAC
>MU226848.1:1120197-1136192 GCA_018584345.1 Thuja plicata
ATGTGTGTATGTGTATATATACACATGTGTATGCATATATATACATATGTGTATATATATACATGTGTATATACACATGTGTGTGTATATACACATGTGTGTATACACACACGTGCATGTATATACAAACACATATGTGTGTATGTATATACACATGTGTGTGTATATATGTGTATGTGTGTATATATACACATGTGTGTGTATATACACACACACGTGTGTGTGTGTATATGTGTATGTGTGCAAAAACAAAGTTCCAATTCCTATTCCAATTTTGTGGAACCAAACGCAGAATCTGCATCTTCTCAGTCATCTTCCAGGGGAACCAAAAAAGATAGCCTAATTCTAGAATTCATTTTGAGAATAGCCCAATTGCCAGAATGGATTCAATTCTAGAATTGGCAATTCCAGCATGCACAAATTCCACGAAACAAACGGGCCCTTAAAGTAGTTCAAAAACAATTCTGGATTGGGAATAATCTAAAAAATTCCATGCAACACTATGACTTATGGAGTGGCCAAGCACTTGTGGGGGGCTTATTTTTTCATCATCAAGTACTGCAATTTCATGATTTTATAGCAACATACAACGGGGTTAAACGAATGCTTGATAGTCACAATGTTAAGTATCTGAACAATGTTCTCAAGGTTACTACGAGGGTTCTTAGAGTGTAGTTGGAAAATAGGGTGAGAAAGACTATTGGTGCTCTTTTGGAACTCCTTAGGTTTCTGAATCCTGCATCCCCAACGCGTACTCATCTCACTCGATCCTCAGTTTGGAAGCCATCGGGTCATGGTAAGGAATGAAAAATTTGGGAGGAGGGTGAAGCATCAGCTGTGGTGTCTAAGGAAGCACCTTATTAGTGATATGGGTGCTTCAGTAATGAACATGAACATGGAGTTGCAGAGAACACAACTCGGCCAAATCAACCTGCTACTGTTATCGACATCGCCTGGAAGCCGATACCTATTCCAGAATAGGGGAGTGGGTGGGGTTCAAACCCAGCAGGTAATGTGGGCTAGTTTGTGAAAGAGGACATGTCCCATGGCACTAATTGTGATATGCCTAATTCCCCAGACCCAATAGATCAATGGATAGACGATTGGCCCTCGCATCTTCACTTCGATATTCAACAAAATGACTCTACTGCGATGGAGGAATGAGAAATCAATTTAGGGTGACAGACTGGAAGCCAAAAAGTAGACATTTGGGCAATATTTTGGTATTGTATTAGTCAGTTATGTGCTAAAAAATTTTCACCCATGTGGCTTTTAACATGGTTAGGGTAGTAGTAGACATTCAGGAATATGTTTTGTTTCATATTAATCGACTAAGTCCTAATCTTTTGCGCCCATGTGGAAAAAAATATGGTTAAGTTAGTATAGGTAATGTATATTTCATACAATTGTAGTTTGATCTCTTGAATATGCAATGTTATTGGAAAATCCTCTGGATCAAATTATGTACAAGCAATGATTTCGGGTTTTCTTGCTGATTCTTTCCCAGATGAACTTTTGAATCAGCTTCTAAATATTAATAATATATTCAGTGGCTAGTCCACTTTTGCTTAAAAAATAAATAAAATAAAATGCTTTAACTCATTAGTTTACATCATCCTTTAATTCTTGACTACGTGTTCCCTATAATTGACATAAATTGAAAATACTAATTTTGACCATCCCAAATCAGGCCAAAGATTGGGATACTTTATTATATTGTCAACCCACTACAAAGATTGCTTGAAGTCTAAAGCTAGACATCCCCAAGCACCAAACCAACTCTAGATGTTAGGACATCGCTCAATTCATCCTCATACATAGAAGTATCTTCCTTAGAAAGTTGGGATTAATTTCTTTTGACCCATATGACAAACTAACATGTGGGGTACTTTGTCCTTGAATAGATCAATGACTCACATATGCCTATGAGGATTAAATAATTAAAAAAATTAGAAAATATTTTACAAAAATATAAAAGTTAATCACATATTTCCATGTGGATGTTGTTACATAAGACCACCTACTATTCTATATACCATGGTTCAAGCTTCCACTTTGTCAACTAAGCAACTTGGCATATCTAAACATACCAACTCCTTCATATGTCCACCATGATACCTATATATTATTGTCTATGTTCCCTTAACTAGATAATTAATGCTTCAACATATTTATCAATTTGCACCATTAATGTCCAAATGGCTTGTTAGAAAACAAAAACTATACATCAATGAATAAGTAATTTAAAATTCAATATTGATAGATGACATAAATATATCACATGCAAAGTAAATAAAATATTTATAGATAGGTTAAGTGCATGCTACAACAATCTATTGATCTTAAAAATTTAACATGTCTATCATCATTTCCTTTGAGTATCTCTTTTTCCTATTAATTACTAATTTTAAACAATGATTAATATTCATTTGATCAATAATATAAATAATTTTGATAGATCTATGGATATAAAAAATGCACCTACTAGATGGATACTATAGGTACACCTATCAATCTACAAATATTGACTAGCTCATGACAAGTAGCACTAGAACCCACAATCCTCAATAATCCCATATATTAAACAAAAAGATGAGACAAAGTTGAAGAGACATATTGGACTTATAGACACCTAGTCTTTTCCACCCATTGTGGGTCCACAACACACCCCATTTTGGCCCTTTGGCCACGGGGACCCCCCTTTTTTTCTTTGCTTCTGCTTCCCCCCGTGCTTCCCCCCTTTTTTTGTTCCTTGAACTTTTTCTTGGGGGTCCTGTTGAGAAAGTGCTAAGTCCTTTTGGAATTTTGCACTTTCACACTTTTAGACTTAAGAGGTCACCCGAACTCTAAAAGGCTGAAATCCCAAAAGTGTAGAAGCCTAGGCCAACACCTTATGGTGTTTCAGGCTCCGAAACACCGAAGAGGGTAAGGGTTTCCTGACTTCAGGGTTTTGGACTCTGAAACCCTGAAAAGAGGTGATGTCACCTCACCCACGGGCTATAAAAGTGACACCACTGATTTTTTTCTCACTTTATCTTCTTGTGTCTGAGTGTGTTTGCTGCCCCACTATTATTTTTCTTTGTGTGGATCTCTCGTGCTTTGTTGTGGAAGATCTACTCCTTCTCCTTGGAGCCCTAGTAGGTTGGCATTTTCTCCTCCCTTTCTCTTCATTTTTTCTCTTTGTTTTTTTTCCTTCTTTGCGTTCTTTATTTTCTTAGTTTTTAGTTTTTAGGGTTTTTTTCCTCTCTCGGCAATCACAAGTTTTTGGCCTTTGAAAGGCTGAAAATGGACCCCCAACATCAGATCCAAAATGCAAAAAATCACCGAGTGCAACTCTTCAAACTTCAAACTTTTGGACTTATAGTGTTTCGCACAAAACATCCACGACATTTGATACACCAAAGACAAGGTGGAAACCCAAATTTTTGGCCTTTTTCCCTCCAAAATCTCACCGTCCCCCCAAAGTTCCTTTTCACATTTGCACTCCGCAAGTCTGAAAGGGCATCCTTCATATGAACCTTCTGGTATTTTTTGGCCTTTCACACCCCAACCTTGTTTTCAGTGTCCACAAGTCCAAATGGCCGAAAGATCTACCAAGTTTCATTTATGACTGATTTTGAGTCACTGCTACTGGTTGTTAGAGTTTTAGTTTACTTTGCATTGTTCTTTAGTAGTTTTTTCAAATAAATTTTGATGTTTGCATATTTTCTTACAGAGTGCCAGAAAGAAGCACCAGATCACCAATGAAGTACCTTTTCAAGGGGTACCATGCACCATCCAAAGTCATAAACGACCACCAGGATATTACCAACAAAGATATAGGAAATTTAGATTGGAACAAATTCTTGGTCAAGTGTTCCAAGCCTACTAGAAGGTTGTCTGATTGCACCACCTTGGTCCTATCCAGTTTGGTGAATGCAGTTGCGCACCTAGTATTAGTTTTGTCCTCAGAACTAATCATAACCTTAGCACACCATTATGTACCTAATGAAAGGGTGGTTAAAAATAGAGAGGGAGACATGGTCTTGGATCTTAGACCAGATAATATTGAAGATGTCTTCCATCTCCAAAATGGGGTCGATCGATTCTATAACTTCTCTATTAACAAAGGCCTGAACTGGTTTAAAGAAGAGACTCTGGATGCATACAACATGGTCAATGAAGAATATTTGATTCAATCACTTCCCAAGAACAAACTTGAGAAGATAGAATTTAGGATAGCATACCTCAAGGATGACATCCAAGTGACTATTACAATGCTGAGACGAGTGTATGGACTACCTCAGTCCATCCAACTTGAAGATTGGATGATCCTGTTGATTGAGAAAATCAAAGGTTGAAAGGCTAGGTTTGACTGGGAAACCATTCTAAGTGAAAATTTAGATGAACAACTAATCTTAGTAAAGAATAACCCAAAATTTTATATGACCTCATACATGGTATGCTTGCTAGCCACAAGGGCATAATACCTAGGACTTATGAAATAGGGGGCCTTCAGCCAACCAAATGCATGGCCTTTCACAGTATATCCACAGTTGGTAAGGAAAGAAAAGATGGACGAAAATAGTCCAGACTACAAGATCATGAATGATTCTTTCATCTTCAAAATCATCTGTTCAATAGAGGGTGAATATGCTAAAAGATTATTGAAAGAGGTTGCTGCCAAGATTAGGGTAATATGGGATTTATACATATAATTTAGGACATTCACTTACATCAGAGTAGAGGGATGCACTCTCAACCCCAAGAAGCTACCTAGATACTCTTCTGATTGGGTAATCATCATAGAAATGGCCAAACAGCTCATAGACACATATGAGCACATAATGCATAAGAAGAAGCATTATTGGGATTTCCCCATATCAATAGGCCCATATACCCTCTAGGATATGAAAATATGTAATTCTCTAGTGTTTGAATGGGATGAGTTCCCACTACAATTGTATGCACACATTAGGACCATATTTGACCCCATAGGCACCTACAATAACATTATGGGTAAACACTACGTTCATGAGCCACATATAGAAGATCAGTGGATTAATTGCATGGATTATTATGAGATCAAGATAAGGGACTATTGCAGAGTGACTTTAACATTGGTAGAGGGGCCATATCAGAATTCCTCCTAAAGCTTGGGAAAAATATATAGAAGATGTGTTAGATCCTTTGTACAATGAAGACAAGATATACACTAGACTGATTCTAAATGCTGAAGTAGATAAAGATGAAAATGATAGCATCAATTTCAAGGCAAGGCATGTAATCAAGGCCACCAAGTTGTGGATCAAAAAACCATTCCCAATTGATCGTATTCCCATGAAGAAAAAATTGAACCCACCAAAAAGAGGAGACATAAAGAGCGGAGAAAAGCCCACAATGCCTCAATTCAAGAAAGTCCCACCACAAAAGCCAGAAATAGTGTATGGTCATGAGTGTTGAGTTGTGTATGGTTCTAATCCCAAGCATAAGCCACCAAAGACTAAGATGACTGGGAGTATAACCCCACCCATTGATCAATCGTAGACATCCCAAGGGGAACTTCCTACTACCTCTAGTCAGTCTCCTGTTATAAATACTACAGTGGGAGAGAGAAGAAAAGTGTATAAGAGGAAGAGATCTTCCACCTCTCCACAATTAGAAACCCTACAGAACCAGAAGAGGAAGAGAAAGATGAGGATGATATATCTTTGGTTAAAAGGATAAAATCCAATATAGTTGCGTTAAGGAAAAAGGGTCCCGATGAAGACACACATACCAGTGAAGAAACAAAGACACAAGAAGAACATGAAAATCCTTTGGACGTCCTTGGTTTAGATGAGTTTCTCATGTCTGACTTTGAGGACCTTGAAGGTTTTAGAGACCAAGGCCAGGATTCATTTGATCCTATAGTAGAAGTTAACATAGGGGGACCGATGCTAGTAAACCCTTAGGTTATCCTTACTCCACCTCCGTCTTAGTTTACAAACCCCACAATGAATGTACCACTCACAAGAATGAACATAGATGCAAACAAGGAGACAGGAACCCAAGGTGTATCTGAATCCTCTATTGCCTAATCCTCACACACTACTCTAGAGGATTCACTCAAGGATGTAGGAGAGGATAAGAATAAGGAAAAGGATGTAAATCCCACTCCACCTTCTCTTCCAACTCCTACTCCAACTCCTCCACCTTCTCTACAAGTTCCTACTCCACCACCTTCAATTCCACTATCTTTCTCCAACCTAACTCCCCAAGTACCACTAAATATGGGAACAATGCCTCCTCTTCAGACAACACAAGATTCAATAACGAGTCTTAGGGCTGAAATATTAGCCATCTCCTTTGAGGATGAAGATAAAACATAGAACAAGGAGCAAGATGCCATGAAAGAAGGGGGGAAACAAAATGATGAGGAGAAGGAAGAAGAAAAAGACAAAGATGAACAAGAGAAAGGAGATGAAGAAGATAAATGAGATGATGAGGCAATGCAAGGTAGGAGAATCCCCAAAGGAGATGTCCAAGCCCCCAGCTAAACAACCACACAATGGAACCACAACAGGAAACCAAGATCTGATAACAATTTGATATCTTTATTCATAAAATGACTGATTACATGCAATGTGCTGAGCTGTAAGGCCTTCCCATTTATGCCCAATTATAAATAAAATAATAGTTCTGCAATATCCCTCAAGATCTAACTCAACCCTAACCCTAGCTAGCTAGATCTGCAATAACAAGTCACAATAATCAGGTAGAAACATCCAACAAGATCTAAACTTGTGCACACAGGCCCCCAAGAAATCTTCTTTTTCCTAAGCCTCAACCACTAGCTCTGCTCACAAATTTGCAACTTCAGATTCTTAACTTGAATCTCTGCTACTTCATACTTACAAATTACTAACAACTCTACCCCAAACCTCCTTAAACAATAGCATGACCACAAGTCAGCCTACAAATAAATATTAAATGACCTAGTCAACCATTCCAATCCACTAAATGCACATAGAATAAAGATCCAAGACCTAAATGGCTCCACATGCATCCCAATGATCAATCCACATCATGATCACATGCTACATCCATCAAGTCAGCCTCCCAGATCTACCAAAACACTAGTCGTCAAACCAAACTGCCGAGCACGAGACACCAGACCATCGAAAACTAGAAGTTATTGAGCGCCTCAACCAACACATGATGAGAAACACTAAAGATGAGCACCAATATGTGCCAATCCCTTCAGAAAATGAGCATCCACCCTCCTTCAAATGAGTACACCAACACCCAAACATTAAGGACAAATCACACCAACATGTAGGATTTCCAACTACCCCAAGATGCTCCTGCATCAGACACCCCAGGTGCAAAAATATGTTGTTAAAGGCTAGAATAAAATCTTATAGGATTCAACACATAAACCCTGAATTGGTTCTTCACATACATGTCCTCAAGGCTTGAAAACTCTTACCCTGAATCCACTTCTGCTTCCTTTTCCTTCTCAAATCTTTCCTTGACCATCCATAGGTCTGTTCCTCATACTGATCTCTAACCCTTTCAGAATCCTTCAACTCAACTCGGCTCCCAAATCTCAGGTTCCTCCTATTGAGTGCTTCATTCTAAAAAGGCATCAATGAAAAATTCCTTCCATCCTTTTCAATAGAAAACACATTCTTGACACAATCATGCACAACCCTACGATCATACTGCCAAGGTATACTAAGCAATATGTGACAACTACCCATGTTTACAATCTCACACAACACTTGATCCTTATACCGACCAATCTAAAATTCAACAAGAAAATGCTCCCTCACTTCCAAAGCATGTACATATTGCAACCAACCAATCCTATAAGGACAATGATGTCTCACTCTCTTTAAACCAAGTTTCTGTACCATCTCCTTAGATACAAGGTTATCAGTACTACCACCATCCACAATCACATTGTAGAGTTTACCAACATACTTACAACAAGTCCTGAACATATTAATCCTTTGAATAGGTTCTAGTACTCTCTTACCAAGAAGTACTCGTCGAGCCAACAAACTATCTCCTCCTTGTTCAGGTTCATTCAAGTCTTCAGGCTAAAACCACAATAGTTCTTTGGTCACCAGTCATTTGGGAACATTCATAAGCTCTATGTCCTTCTTCACCACAACAAAAACAAGTACCCTTAAAGGAAACCTTACCTGTCCTCTTCCTCATCTCAATAGGTTTTGGTTCATCTTCAGCAGTTGGCTTATCCTTGGCCGAGTGATCCTGTTTCTCCTTCCTGCTGGATACACCTTGATGCTTTCTCTTCAACTTATCTTCTATCTTCAGAGAATATTGATAAGAATCCTCAACTGAATCATTCTTCAACATACCAATCTCATCCTAAATATTGAATCTCAAACCATTAACATACCGAGCTACCTTCTCCTTGGAAAGTTCTCTATGCCCAAACTGAATAGTCAACTTATAGAACTCCTTAATATAAGCCTTCACAGAAAAATCCTTCTATTTTAGATTATGCAACCTCTTAAACAACTCAAGTTCATAGTCAGCAAGTATGAACATAGCCTTTAAATTAGTCACCATCAATCTCCATATAGTGATCTTTAGTTCACCTTCTTCTTCTCTATCTCACTACAATTGTTTCCACCAAAGAGCAGCATGCCCTTTCATCTTAGTTTGTGCATACCTTACTCTGAGTGGATCATCAATATCCTCTAACTCAAAGTAGTCTTCCAATTCACCAATCCAATCAATCAGGTCTTTAGGATTCAAATTACCTGAGAAATTAGAAACATGCATCTTATGCTTCAACTTCAGTTGAGTGCCAGATCTGTCCAACCGACCAGCTCTATCATCCATAGATCTTGCCACATGATTAGTTATATCCTCTCCACTAGATCCAATAGCTTCAACGTCTTCAACAAATTCCTCATAACCATCCTCAGTGCCCACATTCTGAGGTACACCAGTCATAGCCCTTATGATTTCAGTGATCATATCATTCTTCATCAAGTCCATCTCAAATCTAAAATCTTCTTTAACCTTCTCTGTAACCCTAGACTCCAAAAAATCATAGATATCTTCAATTTCTTGAGGGTCAAATCTTATTGAAGGCATCTTCCAAGATCTTTGCAAACCCTATGCAACAAATCACCAGATTTCCAACCCCAATGTCCTGGTGCAAACTACCTCACCTTCAACGATCTGTCCACACACTCAGGAACTTCAAGCTTTGATACCACCTGACACAGTCTAAGGTAGGAAAATCCCCAAAGGAGATATCCAAGTCCCCTGTTAAACAACCATACAATGTAACCACAATAGGAAACCAAGATCTGATAAAAATCATATATCTTTATTCATAAGACAACTAATTACATGCCATGTGTCGAGCTGTAAGGTATTCCCTATTACAACCAATTATAAAGCAAATAATAGTTCTATAAGATCCATCAAGATCCAAATCAACCCTAACCCTAGCTATCTATGTATGCAATAACAAGTCACAACAATCCAATAGAAACATCCAACAAGATCTAAACTTGTGCACACATGCCTCCAAGCAATCTTCTTGTTCCTAAGCCTCAGCCACTAACTCTGCTCACAGATTCACAACTCCAGATTCCTAACTTGAATCTATACTACTCCATAATTAAAACTTACCAACAACTCTACCCTAGACCTCCTTAAATACTAGCACAACTACAAGCTGGCTTGCAAACAAATATTAAATGACCTAGTCGACCATTCCAATCCACTAAATGCACATAGGATAAACATATAAGAATTAAATATGTCCACACACATCCCAAAAATTGATCCACATAATGATCACATGCTACATCCATCAATTTGGCCTCCTAGATCCATTAGAACACTAGTCAGAAAACCAAATTGCTGAGCACCAAACATCAGACCACTAAGCACCATAAGTTGCTGAGCCCCTCGGCCAACACATGTCGAGAAAAACCAAAGCCAAGCACAAGTATGTTTTGAGCCCTTCAGCAACCGAGATCCTCAGCCAACACTACACCTAATAGTGAAAGAGCATCCACCCTCCTTCTATCGAGTACACCAACACTCAAACACTAAGGAAAAATCACACCAACATGCAGGATTGCCAACTACCCCAGGATGCTCCTATATTAGATGAAGAAGTAGAAATACAAGAGGAGAGGTTAACCCAATATAAACAAGGCTTTGCCCCAGTATTTCATATTTCCCCTTACGATCCTGTCACCGCTTTTACTAAACCAACTTGGTTTACTAAAGAAATTTAGCCCAGGAAGAGGTTATATACAAAAGAAGAAGAAGAATGAGAAGAAGAGGTAGACATGTCCTTCTTAGGCCAAGCCTTCCATCAAGCTGAATCCAGTATGCCAAAAAGGACCATATCCTATGTCACCTAGGAAAAAAAGGGCCACTGGAAAGCAGAGGTAGCAGTTCCCACCACCGATGTCACCCAAGCACAGGTAACCCCAGAGGACTAAACTTTTGAAGAAGTTGATTCGGGGGAGCCTACAAGGGAAGGAAGTAAAACTCTGGCAGCTCTGGGACTTAAACATGCTTTGGGTTTCATGGAGAAGGTTCAAGAGGAAATCAAGTCATTAACTGAGCAAAATGAGGGTCTAAAGAAATTCATTTACAAGATGGTGGGTCCCATTGACCCAAATTTCCCAGAAGCCTGATTATAGGTCATCCTTGAGAAGAAAGTTGCTCTGGAATTGCTGGAAGGCATGACTCATTCTTTTATGCAAGCATGCACTGACTGGAAGAATAATTTTGAACAATTTGGAGAAGGGATTATTAGGGCATTTTTTGGGCCATTTAGAGTTATCCTTGTAGAAGCCACCATATTGGTGGATATGATGGAAAGTGACATGAGATTACACTTCAAACTGACAAGATGACAAGTCGCACTACGGGACCTAAAGATAATCAGGAAGCAACGCTTCCAAATTTTGGTAAAGGTGTATGAAGGTGTAGAGTTAGACAATTTTGGCACATGGATCAAGAGTATAGTCAAGATGGTTAAGGTCTATGAGAAGTTTTTAAATTGTATACATCAGAAGCATGAGGGAGTCATGATGTGGGTAGAATAGATAGAAAATTTCTTCACAGGTATTGAATTGGAATTATACAAGGATGAAGAAACTCAAATTCTATGCCTGGAAAAAGAGGTCATACAACAATTCAAGGACATCCTAGCAGGGGTCAGCACAAAAGAAGATCTTCATCAACTCTTTTACTTCAAAGAAGATATGCAGAGAATGCCAGAACATGAGGAAGAAATAAAGTTCTTCACTTCAGAGTTGACTACCTTCACGGAGAAGCAAGAACAATGCCTCAGTGAAGTGCAACAGCAAGAGGTAGACTATGAGGAGGTGAAATAAATAGTGCAAAGGATGTGGGAAGCTCATCTAGAAATACTCCCATAGTAACTACCCACTGGAGACTTAGCCAAATTTTGGGATAGAGAATTTTCCATACTTAGCCATTTTGCAAAGGCTAGTTTTTCGGCCTTTCGACCTTCGAAAGTATGAAATTTTGGAGGACCCAAAGTTTGATTTTCCTTACTTAGTGAATTTTTTGCCCTTGTCAAATTTTGGAGCAAGTATCAGGGTCCGAATTCTGGGCCATTCCAACATGAGATATTTTTTTGCATGAAAGTAGAATTTTAGATCAAATTGATCAACAAATGGGGTTCATTTTTGCATGACTAAAGGTCTTCTATCATTCTTCACCACATAGGGAACTCCAGATGAAGATTCCAAGGGAGAACTCAAAGATCAAAAGGAGGAATTTAGTTAGAAATGGTGGAGCTCCAGTTCTTTTTCCTCTTCTTTCTGAGCGAGTTTTACCCTAAATTCATGGGAAAAGTGAATGTAAATGGATCAAGGATCCATGCAAACTGTTTAGCATCATTTTAGTAGTAGTTTTATTTAGAAAGCTTTAAATTTAGCATTGCTTTCATCATTTTTAGACTTACTGAAACCCTAGTTTAGGGGTTCAAAGTTTGTAGATCAAAGCACTATATCTTGTAATCAAAACAATGTAATATGGTCAGATATTTTATGCAATAAAGATATACAGTTGGTGCTTCATTCGCAGTGTGATATTTTTTGTTGTCTATGGAAAATTTATGAATTCGTGTTTGCTTGTTCATTTCTTTCAAAGAGCCAATTGGGTTTATTATGTTTGGATCTGTAATTGATTAGATTAAAGTTTGTTTTTGTTCATCGATCTTGCTGTGACAAATGATTGGGAAATATGATTCTATTGCTTCTAAGATAAATCTGTCTCGTGTGTGTGCACATACTCGTGGCTTAACGACTTGATAGATTTTGAAAATCTTTCACCTTGATAGTTTTTTCTCCAAATGATTGCATCTATTGGGTATAGAATCATGACATGGTCTGATTCATATTTAGTGGGTTTCCGTCTTTCTATCATTCAATTTGTAAGAAAGGTTCAGTGATGGTTTATGTCCGTTAGTATTTTATTTTTAGTAAATTTTCTTGATCCTCGTTACTCAAATATTTTGATCTTCTTTGACAATCTGGATAAATAGATAATCATCATAGGTTTTAGCATAGATTTGCATCATTAGTAAGTTACATGCATTGATAAATTGGAAAATAAAAAACAAGTACTTAAGTTGTTTTGCAGTTTGACATCTTGAAAGTAACTATAAAGGCCTCCTTGTGAACATTCACATTTATCTTCAACTGAGTTTACTAAGCAGGTTGTACCATGACCACAGAGAACCTTGGGAATAACTTCATTATTCTTTCAAGAGAGGAAATTGAATCTCGAAGTCCTAGCCATTGACTAGTGTAAAAACAATGCTCAACACCACCTTAATTATGTCACAATCATCACAATCTCACATTGTTAATAATTTTTTTTGTCATCTTAGTTTCAAGTTGTCAACTGACTCCACTATTCCAATCAATTAATTATATCATCATTTTATTGTCATCTCATCAAGTACTTTTTTTGTCAAAATGTATTATTACTAGCTTGTTGACTAATTAGACTATTGATTTATCAAGTTAATTTAAATTTTGTTGATTAATTGATTATATTAATCAATTCCATCTAAAATAGCTATTGATTCCTTTTGATATTATTCCATATTAATTTAGCTGATTAATCATAATTAATTAACTTCCCATTAATCTCTATACATATATCCAATTAATCTAAATAAAAAATTCTAATAATCTTCACCCTCATTTCATTCATTCATGAGTTAATTAATTAGTCGACAATCTCACATTCCACTTCATGTAAATCAAAATGTAAGATATAAAATAGGGAGTTTTTAATATGTAAGGTATTGGAAAAGGATAAAGTGGTTTGATTGTTAATTGTTGTTTGATTTGATTAAAGTGTGTTGAATTCCTTAACCCTACTTTACACTTACTTAAATTTAATTGATTGTGTATTGCAATTGTGATTAGGGAGAAAATAAGATGTTCCTCTTTTATCCTCAAATGCACAAATGGAAGATCCAAGTTGATCAACCCAAAAGAAGGGTTAATGCACAAATGAATCAACCATTTGGAAAGGAGAATAACAAGAAGGATATCTTAAATTCTATTAATTGATTAAATGAATATGTTTGATTATAGTGATTGAAAAGGATAGGAAGAAGAACCAACCTTACAAAATTCCAGATCAAAGAATGTTGTTTTCTGAGGTTTGTAGACTATTTCTAGAAAAATTGACAGTTGATCCCGAATCGGAACGCAGAGACGAACAAAACCCATAAATATTTTTATGTTCTGATGTCATCTTATGAAAAAGGTCAACCTTGACCCACAAATGTCAACCCTGACCCAATAATGTCGACCCTGACCTGCATAGGTCCGACAGAGAATCTGTTCGTGCTGTCCGAAAGAAAGTCGAAAAGGGTATCTAGATCTGGTCTCAAATATGCTGTTCTAAACTTGCACCTGCAAGAAAAAGAGGATTGTTTTTTGTGGGGGAGGGGTTTGCCTTAGTCAAACCCTGACTTAGGAATTAACCTTGAAATCAATAAAGTGTAGAATGCTAGCAAGTAGTAGAATTGAATCTAACAATGAAGCTATGATATTCAATAGATATGTAATTATAATTCAAATGTAAGGAAATATGTAAGTATGAAAGCATGGGCTTTAGAAACCATAAAATTTCATGATTGTATGCTTGAAATCCACCTTGAAGAGAGGATGAAAGATTCTTGAGGATGCACAAAGGATCTTGAAGGAAGATCACACCATCATGATGGCTAGATCTAGGGTTTGAATGATGAATCTTGAATGTTTGCACCTAATCCCTTCAAAGGCTTGAGAGCTTGAATCCTTGATCTTCAATGGAGAACTTGAATTCTTGAGAGGAATACTTGAACACCTTGATAACTTGGAAATATGTAGAATAATGGATGCTTGAAACTTCTCCTTTTATGCTCAATATCACGTAATCTCACTTAGAGAAAATGAGAGGAGAAAAATTCCTTTTATATGAAACTAGGGCACAATCTTCTAAGGAGGCTGACATAGGATAATTAAATTCCAATTAGACCCATGCCCCTAGAAAAGGACCTATATTAAATATAATTTAGGAATCAACGCTTTGAAACCTGAAACAGCCGACCCGGAAGCGGGAAAACTAAATTTTGGATGACCCTCGACAGCTGACAAGCTTCTAGTTTTGAAAGGGGGACCCTGGTCAGGGTCGAGATTGTAGGGGTCAAGGTTGACCTTGACCCAGGGGGTCAGAACCCCTGGAAAACATGCCAGGTGGGGTAGAAGGTGCCCGAAAAGGTCCAATCAGGGTCCTAAACAAGTACAGAAGCAGAGGATGATACAGAAATGGGAGGATGATATGATGGAGATCAAAAACATCCCCTAAGGAGGGCTAAAAATTCTTAACATGGAAGTGATTCCATTTTAAGATGATACATTAAGCCCCCACTTTAGTGGGAGTACGGAAATCGAATGTGCTCACGGTAAAGTTAGAGGAAAAAGATCCTGGTGGATTGCAACAAGGTAGAATATCACTAAGTCAGGGATATGAGCCCCCAAACCAAGGATTCTAACTCAACATACATACATAAAGATATGGAAGTAAAGAGCGATCAATCATAGAAAATATACATGACTACATAAGTATGACAAGAACAACACCATAGATAACATAGCTTCATGATGTAATCCTACTAGCATGAAAGTGAAAGAGAGAAAAGAGAAAGTGATTACCTCGCCTAGAAAGATGCCCACCTTACTATGAATCACCAAGGGGGGAGAGCCCAAACAGGTTCACCCATAAACTGTGCTTGTAATTGTAAATGCGTCTTTTGACGGCTTTTAAAAATATCCATAGATCTACATTCTTGTATCACTATGGAAATAAAAATGTGTGTCCATTCAGGATTTAGAAACTTATGTGCGTTACCTTTTGAGGATTTAGCATATTGTAAAAATAAAAAGGATGCGTATCTCTTCAGGATTTAGCAACTTGTGTGAATTACCCTCCAAAGATTTAGCAAACATAAAAAGTAAAAATGTGTCTCTTCAGGATTTAGCAACTTGTGTGCGTTACCTTCCAAGGATTTAGCAAACATAAAATAGTAAAAAAAAATGCATGTCTCTTCAGGATTTAGCAACTTGTGTGCATTACCTTCCAAGGATTTAGCATACTATAAAATGTAAATAAATGTAAACTATAGTACAAGGAAGACCCTATATATGCCCCCCTCCTTATCATGGCTACCTGCTAGGTAGGATAAGGAAGTGGAAGAGAATACCTACTTCACAAGGTAAGGAGATATCCCGCTTTACAATAATGTACGCCATATTATTAGTGAAGAGTATTGACCCTTACACCTAAGGACATAGATAAGCATGAAATGGATATGTCACTTATGGAAAAAGGATCCTCAAAGAGGAAGAGATCTTATCAACAAGAGCCCTACCAGAGAGGAGTGCTTAGGATAAAATGTCATCTTTGAAAAGCAAGAGGGACCCAAG